>VRMD01002477.1:0-13175 GCA_009872375.1 Sminthurides bifidus | reverse complement strand
CCTCTTGTGTTCGAAAAGATCCATGGATGAGAACCAAATACGCAGGGGAACAAAGGCTTGAAAAATGACGGCACACGCCTGGATTTTTCATCCCATTGTGTAAAAATATGCAGGGAGAAAAAAGGGTACTGAGGCAGTGAATCTGGTGGGATTGTTTCTTAGACGATTGGCCCCGTTAGAATCCCGTGCCTCGCTACAATGACCGTTCAGGCGTACAAATCCTCGAACAGATATAATAATAAGAATTAATAAAGGAGAAAGTGGGAGAAAATTTCCCGCTTTGCGGTTTCCTCCTGCCCTACAAGGCTGACTATTTGACCGAGTTCTGCCCTGTTCCTCTTCTTGAGTTGGGACGGCTGGGAAGAAATCAGCTCATGTGCCCTCAACCACGAGCTGAGGATACGGAGACGCTGGTCTGCAGGCTGAAAAGGTGAAAGTTGCATGAAGCAGGACCGGTGCGGAGAACGGCTGGAGGTATTGCACGTTTTGAGTAGCTCCTCTACTCAAAACGGAGGGAGAAAGCTCACTGGAAATACGTACAGTGACAGGAAATTCATGAGGTAATAGATTAAATATTTAGACAGATTGCTTAGTACATGCGTACGAGCTTTAAGTTCGCAAAGCTCCGGCAGACTAGTTCGACTCCACTTTGTTCCGGAAATCGTACACGGAATTCTATCTATTCTTATAAACAGTGAAATATGCCGTCACTTTACTTTGAAACGCTCTATTCCAGGTAAATGTAAATGCGAACATTCGTCTCTACTTCATCTACGTATGCCTTAAACTTTCTCCTGTCCGGCTGCTGAAGACGTGCCTCTGCCATTCTTCAAGACGGGAAATCGGACAAAGTTCCAGTACTCATGATCCGCTGACTAATAATCAGATCGGTCAGGTGGTGCTACATGAATTCTGAATGCCCAAGGGCATTTGAACATGGGTTAAACAAGAAAAAAACCCAAGAATCGATTTCCCTCTCAGTTCCGATCAGTTCGTTGGCGATGATGATTCATTCCTCGTTATATGGGGACATAATGAAGGAAAAATGCCTCCTGGACAGAAATAACCCTAATAGGACTTTCTCTCGGGAAATGAGCGTAGTAGTTGCGGGTAAGTAACAGCTCAGCGTTACTTATCCGTCACGATACTCGCATGTCTGTGCAAGGTTTGATGCACGAGGAGGGAAATAAGCTGGTACATTTGATAAGATCGGCGGCTTAATGACGGTACAGAAGATTAGTCATGAAATCGGCCCTGTGGACAAGGCAGTTGGAACAATGACAAGGGTTGGTGCTGGGAAAGTGATGGAGGAGCTGAAAGAGGCTGTTTGAAGAAACTTTCACTCAACTACGATCATCTCCATATCTGCACCGGAACCTGGTAAATGGCAACAAGGAGCTTGTGAGCTTAACGTAATCCTCAAACAGTTATGACCAGTAAAGTTATGCGCTTGAGTTAAAGCAAACTCTCCGAGTGCTTTATCCCAGCACTTTCCTCTATTAAAGTTTTGGGTAAATGACATTTCTCTCCCATGCTCAGAAATTCAGGAAGCTTTCGGTATTAGCCCGGCTGGTAGTAGCCCGGGTAAGTATCCGTAAAGTTGTCTTGGGATTGCAGCGCGAATTCTTCCGTTGCGCTCAGCGAATTTCCGCCGAGTAAAAAATTCAACCCTTGGCCCAGAGACTGATTGCTCTGTCTCTGAGCGTAAAATAATCGAAGGCGAGGAGTAAAAAGCGTTTAAGCGCTCCAGTTTTCATGCTCAAGCACTCGAGAATGTGGTTATGGTGCGGGAAAGTGTACAGGAACAGACGCCGGTAGTCCGCACAGATAGCAGTCTGATCCCGGAGAAAGTAGTAGCTCATGAATGGCGACACGAAACGGGAGCGGAAGACATTATGAATTTTCCTCTGCGCTAACTCTAAGACCCGGAGTAACCTCTGTATCTCATCTCTAGTGCCCTCATTTAAAGTATGAGTAGGACTATAGTGGCATAAAATTCTCCAGCCAGCAGTCTCTCTCGTTTTGTGAAACGGATATGGAATCCAGGATGGATTTCAACCTTCAACATCTCTCGTAACGTCCTTCGCCCCATTTCCTCCTCTCTCTCTCTCCCTCTCTCCCTCCTCTCCCGCGTCTTAACTTCCACGAGAGAGTAAACCGCTTTTCACAAATATAAAGATAGCCCTTGAGCGCCACTCAACTTGACTCCGTCTCCCGAGTAGGTACTCAGCGCGGGATGGAAAGTGACTTGGCAATCTAGATTTTGTTTAGCTAAATTAGCAAAAAATTGGGCTGTGTCCAAAAAAAAACTTACTATTTCCCCTTCTTCTCCTTTAGATTATTACGTGTGTAGGATGAGTTCTTTGCTTCCCCCATTCCATCATGGTGAAAGCACTCATTGATATGCTGTTAAAAAGTTATTGTCCTATCGTACAGAATCCCGTAGGCTTTTGAAACACGGGCCGAGATCTCATTCCCACTCTGAGCTCTTGAGCAGACTATTGCCCTCCCCGCATTCCTCCCTCCCCAAGTAGTCATCTTTAATTAAATTCAACTTGATTTACTGGCATCAAAACTTATTTCACCTCCGTATCTTCCCTTAACTTCTTTCCTGTTCCTGTTTTCTCAAACATATTAGCGAACACGCTCCACTTTCTTCCCTCTCTGTTGAACAAGTTAATTCATTCTCGCCACAAACTTTAGACACTTCTCTTCCGTGTCACCGGTAAATGTGCTGCTTGCTTACACGAAAACGGTTGCAGTAGGCCCGGTCTTGAGTCTTTACAGATTAGCAGTATTGCATCGAGTATCCCAAATAATCGTAGTTGTAATCGTCTGTCAGCAGACTTGCAGCTCTATTTTCACTTCAAAGTATGGATGTGACCGCTTCAACCGACGTTTTGAATAACCAATTATCATATACCCGGCCGCTAGGCTGGATTCGATCATTGAGCTAATGAAAACGTTTTTTTGGTAAAGTGTCAGTTCCATGAATCTAATCGATTCCAACAGGCGTACTCGACAAAGTTAATGAATCACAGGATTCGAGTTGCAGCAGACTGAGATCTTGATTTCAGTGTCAAGGTTGCAAAAGCGAAAAGTGGCTGCTCACGAAGCCACATGCATGTTTAAGCCATATATTACTCAGGTTGATAAAAAAAGTTGTGGGAAAGCTCTCAACACTCATTATGTGGGGATGGAGGTGGTGAAACGGAGGGCGAAAATCTCACAGGCTGTATATGCACTGCCGTGGTGCTTGAGCATACTTGGTGCTCTTGGTGACAGTTGGAAAATTTTCTGACGTGTTAATTTTTCCTCGAGTGCATTAAGTATCACTGTCACGAGTAGCTCATTCGCAAATGAAGAGTGAGTTTGCGAATGTAACCCAGTCACCAAGGTCCTTGAGAGCGTGAATACCTCGGGAACACCACCCCATTAGCTAGGCCTATGCAGCTCAAGTTAAGAGGGACTGGCTCGAGTCAACTCCTGGTGGAAATCGATCCAAGAGCCGTGGTATACGTCATGGTAAACGGGGACAAATTAAGTAATTACAGCAAGTGGGAGCACATAGTGTACACGGATTCGTAGATGAGCTCGCAAGCAGTTCCATTGGACATATGTAAACACGTAAATTTGCTCACGGAATACTCACTTCGGAATGAGCAAATATTGACGGGCAACACCACCGCCTACGAGTGCCAACTATCAAGTCTTTTTCTTAAGACGTTTCCCTAGCTCATCAACGGATTGGTTTTCTGGCGTTCATCAGATCTAAGCTCATACGCATGCCACGGGACCTTGGCAGTCCAGTAAACAGGGGAGTCATTACGAGATGCTGTCTAACAAATATTGCTAATTATACGTCCCACTTTCACTCTCACACAAACTTGAGTAGTTAATACAGGCGTGCAATTAATAGGAGGAAGGAGAAGAATTACTTTCACCGGTTTGGAAACTAGGAGAAAGCACCAAACGCGGATGAATGCCATAGACCGTCAGTTATGTGTTAGTGCTCATATTCTGCAGTTTATGCGGTCTCTCAGTTTTATTTCAAAGACAGTTTTCTTCAGTGACTTGATTGTGCTCCTACATACTTGGATAGTTTCGTAATAACCTCCATGTTTTCCATGATCGGCAACTACGGTCTTTGACACAGGGAAAGGATTCAAGAAGGCTCCTATCTTCGATGTGACTTAAACTGGAGTTGAAATGGAGCAGAGCGTCCTACGGGACGACGGGTGAGAAATTGTCAGGATAATTTAGTCGTATTTTCTGTCAATAGACGCACAAGGCTGCTGTAGCGTGGGATTTGAGCAGGCTGGTAGAATCAAGGGAGGGAGTAGAGAAAGCGGAGAAAGCGGAGAAAGCGGAGTGAAGAGTAAGTTTGGCTTGTGAAGAGGAAGAATGAAGGTGGGGAGTTGTTTATTCCTTCCTTTTTGCACTGAAATAATTATGTGCTTCGATACAGGGAAGGAGCGAGATGTAGACAGGAATCGTGGCCCTTTTCGAGCCACATGGCTGGAAAAAAAGGTGGGAGTCGTCGGGAAGGAAGCGGCGGGTTGTGTTGTTGTGCTCACTTGCTTTGTGAATTAGCAAGAGGAGAAACACTATGCATAGCTTCCTCGCTGCAAAGAGCAAGTGGCATAAATAACAGCGACCAAGAGATGAATAGCGGCTTTGAAGCGCACTGATGAAAAAGACGACTTGGATCCAGTGCACGGATCCTTGCCTTATTTTCATTCATCAATGGGGTTGGGTCGGGCTGTGTAGCGTGCATACATTTGTAAGTGTATGAGAACAAGTGTGCTGAAACCTTCCAGAGCTCAATAACTATGCCTTTTACAAATAAACAAGAATGGCTCGCTGCAATTTGGCGTGCAAACAGCCTTCTCACTCAGCAACGCATGTAAGTCTTGAACGGAACAAACTAATCAAGGGAAAGTGCGTGAGGACAAGCACAAGTCTTTTAAAGTAAGGGCACGGATATGCAACGGTACTGCAAACAGGAGTTGGCCTCCTCTTCAGCATAGGGAGGACTAGTGGAAAAATAAATCACCCTTGGAAGAAATTCAAAAGAAGTGGTGAAACTTTCACACGCTCATTTACCGGCACAAGCTCAACGGGCTTCCAAGCGTGACATCCCCGTTGACACTGGGAGAATAAATTGATCTATGGGTTCATGTAAGCCGCTTTTACTCCCGCCTGCTTATAAATAACTTGAAAGTTGCAATGCTGTGTGAATTCTTTTTCGTCCACTCAACCATGTGCCAAATGAGGAGCGTGTGTGGAAGCAAGGAGGGGAGCGTTGCTTCAGAATTTTTGCAAGGATTGCAAAATTCTCCAATGCCAGCTGAAATACAGTTGGCCCACAGGTAAATTCACTCTCGATCCCTTGTGCTCCCTGCTCCCAGGAATTATGCAGGGAAGATAGGTAAACGGTAAACCCGAACGGCTCAAGTTGTCCGTAGGACCATGGGGCGAAAGCTCGCTCACCTCCAAAGAAGGAATGCGTAATAAGAGGAGGTGAGGGAGAAAAGGATCAAAGTGTAGAAGGAGTCTGGTGGGTCTGCTCCACAAATAATCACTTGGGCTGAGAGCGGTCAGGAGTTACAGAGGGAGGTGAAAACAATACGGTGTGCGTCCAGGTGAAAATTGGAGGTGAGCAAGAGCAGGGGAGTGCTCCTGGGCAAGGAAGCGTTCGCAGGAGTTGTAATGAAGAGAGAGAGGGAGAAATCCGTATTGCCGTGCGGAAGTGGTTCTCAGCCCAGGGAAAACTGCGAGGTGGCTGTTGTGCGAGGTGGGAGGGGTTTGGGTTTGGATGGAGCGGCAGCAAGTTTGCGATACAAATTTAGAGAAACATTTCTGCCGGGGCAATATATAGAACTGCACTTCCCTTGTATCATTAAGTGGAGTGCTTCGTACAGTGGGCTTATCGATCTCAGATATTCGTCTTAAGCAGGGGTGTACCCACGCCTTCCCAATAGAGCCTTGGAATCAATATCTCATTATGCGTGAATATTTCATACAGATGACGGACTAGCTAGTACACTGACTTAACTGCCTTGTAATTTTGGCCTAAATGGGTTTGCAGTTCCCACAGTCCCGTGTATCACGTTGGCTTCCCAGGTGCCAAGGAGAAAAACGCTTTCACTCCAACTCCAACACACAAACTTTTCCCACTCACCATTCTTTCCCTGGAGCGGCTGAGCGGTCGCATAAAATCCTCACTCAGACCGTTTCCAACAGAGTTTCGAAGAGATTACATGCCTCGGACTTGGAAGTCGGAAGGGTCGGAAGTCAAGTTTGTGTAAAAGTGAGCAATCAGTGATTCAAGTCCGGGTCTTAGTACTTAGCCTACGGGAGGACATGGGTGAAGAAAAAGTCTCGTGAGCTACTGAATTTGCTCATGACTTGGAAAGCTTGTAGGGTACAGGCCAGGTAGTCCATGGCTCCTTTAGTTGTTAAAATCTCTCTTGTTGTCATTAAAACGGCCTTGGTGATGTAGCCAAGGAGTGGTGAAAGTCCAAGTGCATAACGACTTCCGCGAGCAGCACGCACGATCCATTGTAAGGCCAAGTGGCCAAGAAATTTCTCCAGATGAAAGAATCAGAGAGAAACTTGGTAAATTACACAAGTTAACTTAAGTCTGCCGAAGGACTTTTCCACAATTTCGGACATGCAATCCATTACTAGCAAAAAAATTACCTTGCATGGGAAACGCTTAAAGTGTGTGTCAACTTCTCTTCTTTATCTCTACTACTCTCCCTTATCCAATGTTGAGCGCGGGAATTTGTGGAGTCGAGCTTTCTTTCATCCTGCTCTGGTACACGTAATCTGGTGGACATACATCCACGTCCCGGAGTTCATTACACGTGAACTTGAGCTATTAGATTTATTCACCTTGTTTCATAGAAAAGCCAGACAAACTTGGTCGTTAGGACTTATGAAAAGAATGGTAGTATTGAAAATACATGTTCGCGTTCAGAACAGAACAGTAAAAGCACTGCTCATCCGCTTACGTGCCAAGGAATTCTAGAGAGAGAGAGAGAGAGAGAGAGAGAGAGAGAGAGAGAGAGAGCATCACGAAACCAGCATTTCCCGCTTATGAAAAAAGTAAAAGTGAATTAGATTGACGGGGGCTTTGGACTGGAAAGGTAGTTGCTTGGGTGGATTTCCTGCTCGGTGGCAATAAGATGATGATGACTTGCTTCTTTCCGGCTTATTTATTGTGATAAGTAGATGGGGGTATGAGTTAAAATTTTTCATGACATTCCCTCAGTTTTAACTAGAAGGATGATGATGTTAATGCAGAGTAAATATTAATGTAATTTATACTGACAGCTCAAAATGATAATATCTGGTAGCTGTCGGGAAAAAGTAAAACAAATTGCTTTGCTCGATGCTCCTTTCCCTCGGCAAATTCCATTCCTATGAAGCTCGTACCAACGGCAAACACAGCCGGTGCTTCAAAAGTCCCTTGGTTAAATGAGTTCCGGTTATCGTCGGAGAATGGAGTTACCAACTTACGCAGCTTATCAACATTGCAATACTGTGGATTGGATAAATCAGCGAGGTTTTTTTCCCACAGTAATTCGCATTTTCCGATTCTATTGACTGGCATGACAGGCTTGCCTGCTGCATGTCACTTGACTGAAAAGTTGGACCGTGATACACGTACCGGAAAAGGATTCCATGGTACATATCAGGGTAGGGCTGGCAAAAACGCCATGTTGCATAAGATGACCGGATGACAATTGGCGAGCAGGCTACGGCAGACTGACGTGAATTCAAGAAAGGGAAGAGGGGTATGAAACAAGTCGTTATGGAAGCATAAAGAAATCCGACAAGTTTGTCGGTCCCTTGGAAGATAAACCAGAGGCTTTTGCCAAAACACGTCATTCACAAATAAAATAATGGACGCAACAACTGGTCCGCACCGACGGGGAAAATCAACTAGGGTCGTGGACGGGACACATGTTTTGTTTGTTTATCTACGAGGAATTACCATGTCATCACTCTTCACATTTACCTCTTGCATAGTGGCGGCTTCAATGAGAACAAGGACTGAGATAAGCCAGCCTTTTCTTAAGCAGGGGAAAAGACGAAAAGGTAATGCTCAACTTTGTGTCTGGACATAGCCGAGCTTGAATGAACCGCTATGAGACTGTCTCGTAGGAATGGGCTGAAGGATATAGAATTAAAGAACTAAGAGCGGCGAATTTCCAATGGGGTTTCTCAAGCGGAGAAAATTGCAAGAGATGCTCTCACAAAGAGGGATGGATACCAAGAATCCTGAACTGGGAAGCAAAGTAATGAATTTCTTTCTAAGCAAATCACATTGATGCACAAGGACGGCAGAGAGAGAGAGAGGAGATGCAAGACTTTTATTCACGTCTAAGGCAGAATAACGGAGAACTAAGCAATTAAAACTGATTGTTTACTTAAATGTTTGGTCTGCAGGTCATGAAATCCCTGCTGATGAAGCAACTCACGATTGTAAAGAGGTGTGGCAGTTTTCGCCACCAGCTCTCGAATGTAACTGTGCTGGTGAAATTTGAAAAGATGGGCTGTAGTGTGACACAGCATGCATTCGAGTTCGGTGCAAGTCTGAAGAAAAATCCCATTGCATGCAGCACACTTGCGTTCCTTTCACCATCGGACATGAAGGCCCGTACGCCTACTCGAACTTATTTAATGAGAAGGGGTACAAGCTGGAAATGTCTGAATTGTTAATTTCCGGAGCGAAAATCCTCCAAAGTAAAAAGTTACTCAGGGCTTAAGGCAAGACGTGGAAAACTACGAAGCAAGTCCCCTTTGAGGATCAAACGCTCTTCCGGGCTGCGCCTCTACTACCGGGAAAAGAACGGAAGAAAGCACATGCTTTCGAAAACGGTGAGTAGAACCTAGGTCAAGAAATTAAATCACTGAGACGTTTCCTTTTTAATGGGGATTGCAAAATGCAAATGTTTCAATCCACCAAGTCCTCCTTTCACTCCAAGGATTCAAAAGGCAGGCTTAGGAAATAGATTCGGAGAATGCGGTATTTTGTAATGCAATAAAGGTGACTGAGAGGGCAGAAAATGGTGGGGCCGCCCAGCTCAGATTATGGGCTTAGGACCACATTTGCTCTTGGCCCAATGTAAATCATAGCCAAAGTGCTTGTTTGCATGAATATCCCTTGAAAATATTTACTTTCACAAAGATAGGGCTCAGATCGGCTTGATTGCTGCACTAATTTGATTACAAGCTATCGCTGGAGTATCCCAGATTGGCATTTTCGATGTCATACGTCGTTAACCTTGTATTTTATAGACAAGGTTTCGGCGAATGTTTTCGCTAGTACCCTCAAACTGCATCAGAACGGTTGGCCCCAGGGCAAGTTTGTAAAATGATTTCGAAAACTTGGCAGCCTGGGCTCGGCTAAATAACCCGTTTTTCTTAACAAAAATTGAAATTCATCCTCCACTGTCTGATTGATAGCAGAAGTCTAGCCGTACCTCAGTACTGACTGAGAGTACACAGGACAACTTTTCTCAATAGGTAAAACCTCGTCAAAGTTCACGGCAACCGGATGGAGCTATTGATCGGGTGCAAGTTCCATTCCCACGTATTTTGCACATGCACAGGAGAAATTCAAAGGTAGGAGAATCTGGGAAACGTCTGTTTGGCGGAAGCCAGTGGTTTGTTTATAATTGGACGGGAGAAACTGGAGACGGGTGACTATCCATATCGTGGGTTTGCTCGTATAATAGATCGGAATTATGTTTGCTTCCCACGGAAATTCCCATGAGAATTAGTTAACGCTTATGTTCCAGCAGCTGATTTCCTTAAGTGCAGGTGCGATTTACCGAGACAACGTCAAAGTCGGCAGAAGAAAACATCCGTCCGAGCAACAACTCGAAGCCTCTCACTTCCTTACAAGATGGAAGGCACAACCGATTTGGTAAAGAAATAAGAATGACGCCAGGCCGAAATGCGACGCAGGAGAAGAACGACAACACTCATACATAAAGCAAGCAAGACAGTTCAAAAACCAAGCAGGTACAAACATGCAAGGTATGGAGGAAATGAGTAAAGTTTTTCAAGGGAATTTCACAGTTGACTCTTACAGGACTTTTTTTTAAATCAAGTAGTGAGACTGTGAGAAGCGTGGTCACGATACTGAAAGCCTGATGATGAGAACGGGGTAGAAATGCTTGGGACAGCAGAGGCAGGAGAAAGTAATTTACTCCACCATTAAATGAATATGGTCGGGGCCAGTATTTGACTCACTATCAAGGAAATATATGTGGCTCATTCATAGAGTTAGTGAGAGTTTATTGTCTTAAGTCATGGCATCAAAGTCTTAGATTGTGATGGGGGGGGGAATTCTTCGAGAATTTTTACAATTCCTCCTCGTCTTCCCTTGTCAACCCTCCTGTCTGGTGCTTTCTCCGGTCGTGGCTTGGGTTGGAGTGAGAAGGAGTGCGGCGGTGGAGGAGGAAGCAGACTGGAACTGGACTCTGCCTCTGTCCCTCCGTCCCGTGAATACAAATGGGGGTAAATTAATTGATCTCCAGTAAGAATTATCCGAGCAGTCATAAAGCGGAGACTGTTGCCTATTTTCTCCTGTTTTCAACAAAGCTATGAATTCCATTCATGAACCGCCGTGGAGGGAAATTGCTTTGAAACAGCATTATGAGCCGCATGTGTCATTCGTAATTGACCTCAGGGAAATAAATGAGTCGTACAAAAAGTACTAAATCATAGCAACTCTGAGTGCTTGTTCCTTTCAGGCCTTGGAACCAAGTCGGAGAGAGGAGGAAGAGAGGGAAAAAATGTGTTCAATTGTTAGATTATTTACAATTGACCGTGTGTATGTGCCCAGATTGGGGGGAAAAATTGGTCGGCTTTTGGGATATGGCTTTTAGAATTATTAGCTGCGAAGGATTACACAGGTTAGTTTCACAGTTTTCAGTCTGGAGGGAGGAAAATTAGAGAGGAGAGCCGTGACGGCTATGTGGAAAGCGGGAGAAAGTAAGGGAAAGGAGAGAAAGTTATCAAGTCCGCTCCTTCCAGAATATAAACAAAGGGAAGCCCAGCTGGTGCCTTCTCCTCCCTCCCTGCTGTACATGAAGAGTAAAAGAAACTGACACTTGGCAGCTGACAGAAAGCAAAGATTGGTTCTTGTTACTCTGCGTGGGCTCTCTGGGGAAATCATTTATCTCCCAAGAAAAAGATATCTCAGCGGCGACAATGCGAATTTAGATGGTCAAAGAAAGAAGGACACGAGCTGGTTCCGTCCGGCGATTCCGCTCGCGGGCTGGCCTTTCTAAAGGCTTTGCCAAGCCCATGGCTCCGCACCACTTCCAATCCACCCGCGGCACAAAAACCTCTCAAGCCCAATGAGATCAGGATTTATTTACTTGCTCCAAATATTTTCCACATATTACCACCTTTTCATCAACTGTTTCTCTTCGAATCATAATAACGTCTGGTGCTTTCACCTTTACTCTGCGAAATCCCTTTGGGACCAAATCAAAAATTCTTCCACGTCCTTCTTCCCCACAGAACACGGCGGGGAAACAAAGCTGCGAGCCAAACTTTCCGTCCTACATTTGTGCTCGGTGCTTATTCACCTCGAGGAATTCATTGAAAGCTCGTAAAAACAACATTCCAGCTTCACACCTATCCTCATACCATGCTCACAGTACATGACTACCTCCTTTGGCATGTATCATTCCAGGCCGAAGGTCCAATGGCCAATCCATATAACTGATTCAGCGTGACTGACAATGCAAATAGAGCTCCTCTACAGACCGGCACGGTTTCCAGTTTACAACAATGAGCACACCTAATGGAACAAAGTCGTCTTGCTTGACCACCGACTCAGTGACCGGTGCGTACCCAGGATGTTTACTAGACAGGCGAAACTGAAGCTGAAAAATCCATCGTGTCCTCCTATGAATGCATGTGGGAGTAGGACAAGGGAACGGAGGCAAGTTTGCTCTCTGTCAAGGCTCCTAGTCTACATTATTAATCAAACTATTTATCTCATCATTCCCACCATGATTGATTGTAACCGGTCATTGTCAAAGGGTAGGGAGAACGGAACGGCAAGGCTGAGCCATGATTCATTGGCAAAATGAAACTTCTTCAAGGAACGGAAAGCCATTACTGGGACTGCAGGGTTGGAAAAGTACATGGACGTCGTAGCACTTCCCTACCTGTGCATCAGGTATTGGCAGGTGTAAATTAGGGCCTTTGTTATTTCAATGCCAGAACTGGAAGGAGAAGGAGGCGATTTGCCATCAGTCACCAAACCAGGTGACATTTCTGGTCATTTGAAGAGCTGCAATGGCCTACACGAGTTTCGCAGGTTTGTAGACGTCCAAAATGAACTCGTAATTTGCACAGTCACCTTACTACAATCGGTGCAAAGCGTGTCATCGAATTTAAATTGCATTGCGAGGGATGAAACCAGGTGTCCGACCTCAGACTATTGACTAGAGGCTTGTAGAATCAGTTTCACAAGGGTAGAATTTGTTCAGTGAACACCTCCATTTTGTGCAACTAGTATGTTAGAATTAGGAGAAAAAGACAGGAATTGCAAGCTCATGTCGTCACCTGGAGGTTCCTCTCCTGTGGCTTGATGACGTTGTCTCCAAAGTTTTCAACAGACCTTGTCCCGTGTCACCTCTAAAAGTAATAGAAAGGGCCGCCCAAACCAGCACCGAGAACCGGAAAAGCGTAAGCAGAATTCTTGAGAAGCATATGGTTAAATCGAGTACTTGCTCTGGCCTCCAACAGCTGTGAACTTGTCTATTTTTAGCCCTTTGCATTGTATTGATTGGGTGCGATTGACGTAGGTCGAACTCAGGAACTAGATTAACTTCGAAGTAGTTATAATCAAAAGTAATTTTTCCAACTTTTCCTCCCATTTAAGTCTTGCCAACGTAAGTGCCAGCCCGTGGACTGAACAAGTCCCTTGGTGTGGCAAGAAGATGCGCTAATTGAGTAAATGAAGGTATAGTTCATGACCATCAAAGGATAGGTTCAGAGCAAGCGTCGGTCGCCATCTTTGGGTGCATCCAATGGCGATTACAATCAAGCAATATGGCTGTCAAAGTTAACATGACGTACCCCCAGTGTTGTTTCAATCTTGTAAATCTGATTCGACCATATTTAGTAATAGG
>VRMD01002476.1:0-13179 GCA_009872375.1 Sminthurides bifidus | reverse complement strand
CACAGGGCTGTTAGAATTCGACATAATATTTTTAAAACAGGTAAGTGAGCCGCAAGGAACTTTGCCAAAACATTGATTTCGTTGAGAGGATGTTGGAATAAAAAAACTATGGCGAGCTTGATCCTCGTTGGTGTAGCAACAACACGAGGCAGAGGTACATGAGTGTCTCCTGTTGCAGAGATTTTAGCAAAGATTTTACTATTCCTTGCATGCAACGTGTTAGTACCGTGTGTGAGTGTACTGCGAGGGCGCGTGATCGATTACGCATTGAGAAATACAAGTCTTGAGCAAACAGAATGACGTGTATTGAAGATTAAGGAGGTCCATGACGTTAACTCGCAAAGATGTGCTGGAGGCGTGCTACTAAGCATTCTTTGGAAACAGAAGCTGATTATGAGTGGCAAGGCTGCAGCATGTGAACTTAAGGATTTGTAAGATGAAGAGATGAGTTAGTAGTTTCCTCTCTCTGAATTGGACTTTGCACTCGGTTATGTCATTGGTACGTACGCTTTGTTTATGTTGTGCAGTTACTTGGAATCATTTGACTTTATTTTGATGACGGAGCTGAATCATGTGCTCTCGCCTTCACCTTGCACAATGACTGACGACTGACTGATTTCCTACCAGGCTTTGCTCTTTATTCAGTAAAGACGCAGAGCTTAGTCATCAACCACATTACTCAAGAACGAACGATAGGACCGGATAGCCCAGGATGCATTTCAAGTTACACCACAAGACAACAAACTACAAGGGAGCATACATCCGCGAACTCTTCCGTGTTCACGTTGACACACATCACAAAGGCAAATCTTATGGGCAACTCAAGTCCTTTGGTCATTCCAACTCTGGGCAAACCAAGCTTGATCTCAAAAACTTAGCGTGGAATCTGAAAGTGGATTTGGATGATTTTTCACAGTAAGCACAATGCTCCGTTAAGTTACTTAAAACACATGAAATAAACCAGGATTTAATTCTCAATCTGGGTTTTTTTTCTAACCGCGGTATTGCTGCTGTCCAGCTTCTCGTTACATGCACTGCGCAAGAGCTTTGATGAAGTAAAAACCCAGGGGATGTGGTTTTTCCCTTTGCAAGAGGCACCATAGGACTAATGAGATGATTTTGGCATTTGTTTACAAATAGTGTTTTGACTAGAAATGCGAAATAGGAAGGCATTTATGGATGGAAGGGAAAATTATGTCAACCGCGAAATTGAGAACACAAAGCGGCTGGTTGGTGAGGTGTGGTTTTTCTAATGCGGAAAGCCTTCAAAGAGTCATGGACAAGATGGAAAAAAGGAAGACAGGTGCAGCTCATTGGTTTGCGATTGCTACAAGGCTATGAACAGATGTGCCAACAGGTAGTAGGGCTTGTGAGGAAGAAAAACGGGGCAATGAAGCAAGCTTGCCATGGAAACACAGAGAAGCACAGAGACGTGCAATAATAAGGTATCAAAAGGATACCTCGATGGTTTCTTGTACATGTTTTGACGCACGTAGCTTTCCAACTTTAAACCATAGCAGGGGCAGTGAAATGAGAAGTGAAATAATTTGCTCTTAAATTATGTCATCAAAGGATTTAATAAACATGAAAACAACAGTGTAGAAATATGGAGATTTTTCTCAAGGATTTAACTCGGGTGTTTATCTCAACTTGAGGTGCGTGCAGGGATGAAAAAAGCAATGTTATTGTTGTGAAACGGGACTTGTTGTACTGCAACCTATATCTTGTTTTCTGCATTCTGCAATATCTGGTCGAAAGAACTGGACGAAATCAGTGACCGTGAGTGATTGAACTCTGTTCTCTCGCCTATGTCTTAAAATTGAAATCCTTTTTATCATACATGCTGCTAAAACAGAAGCCACAGGTCTGAATTGTTTTGTACGATGCTCGCCCCTCTGAAGAATGTTCCAGCCGGTTCGCAGGTTATCATACTGAATGGACAAATGACTGCAATCATGTTATTTGGGGTTTTGTGACGACTTGAGGCAATTTCTGCCGCGTTTTTCCGTGCGGTAAACACCAGGTATGCAGGGAATTGGGAATGAGACGCGAAGCTTGAAGGAAATCAAGGGGAAGAAAGCTGTGGCCATTACCTTAAAAATGTACTTTGGATGGTACTTGCTTCATGTTGAACCGATTACAGCAAGAAAAGTGGAGGTAGAGCAGGTGCCGTTTTACATGACTTAACAACAGGTTCTACGAAGAAGTGATGCGAAACTCGTCGAGAGCTAACTTATGTTCAAGAGTGCAACTAGTAGAACTGCTTCACGAGAGTTTTAGTGACTGGAAGCAGCACTCGAGTCCCAAAGCTGAGCGTATGCACGCCGCCTCATCTGGCATGGCCATTACACCTGTCACGGGACGAACGTGAAAGGATAAACTTTTGATTGCGAAAGGGATGAAACTCTATCCTGCCTGTATAAAGAGAAAGGCCTGGGGAAATTACGCTCTTGCTGAAGAGCAACCACCACCAACTACGAAACACACATGAGGCCGTATTCTCTCTAATAGGTGAGTGAAGACAAAGGCGAATTGAGAATTAATAGCTTTGCGAGAAAAGCACGTGCTGGTTGCATAACGACGACACTAGCTTCACAGTTCGGAAATGAAATGAGCGAAATCCTACTCCCTTCGAAACTCTATTAGTTGCCTATTATTTTTCAAACTCACAGCAGGCCTTGGATGGTACACCAGTAAGACTCATGATTTAGCATGGGCAGTGCGCACCTCCTTTGCGCTGAAAAAACGCTAAATTGAATTGGAATGAAGAATAGGATGACGTGAGTCATGTGCACTTGGTCTTGCAGTTTTTTGCGAATTGCGGAAGTTTTGCAAGTAAAAGGCAAAACGAATGGGGAAATTCGTGTGCAGCGGAAGAAATGACAACCCAACGAAGCTCGTAGGTTCCAAAGGATTCCTTTGCCGTGTTCGTCCTCACAGACACAATGATCATGAGCTGGCTTCAAGAAATAGAAGCCGAGAGGATCTCGATATCACTAGATGCTCAAAGCAGTTAGGAGAATTGAAGTGGGAAAACCAAGTGGTATGCGGAATGAGAATGAATTGCTTAGGTGAAATTGGCTGAAGAAGTTGATGATGGCGTGGGCTGACTACATTGACGGAACTGGGTCGTTCGAAGTGCATCCAAGCCGAAGAAGATCCTGTGCACAAGTGGGGACACGGGTTCCGAGATGCGGTAAAGCATTGAGCAGTGCCTACATTCGCCACTTGCGTGCTTTTGGCAAAGTCTTCACTCAATCGTTAGGACGGTTCTCCTCTTCTCCTCCACATGTGGAGTTATGCAACAAAGGTAGGGAAAAGTGGGAGGATGACACACGAAGATGAGCAATGAATGGGCTTACTCATCCTGTCATCTCAAGTTTGCCAGCTTTGCCTTCTTTTAAATATTCGCAGGGATTTTTACCGGGTCCAACTCCCGCTCTGGGTCTTCTATCCATATGCCGTAGTTTGAGCAAGACTGCGGACGAAGGAATGGTTGTCGGGACGCAGGGCTAGAAAAGTAAGTTTCCTTACTGTAACGCTCCGGCAGCATTGCACACGTTGATTGCGAAACCAAGTGCAAAATGCACCCAGCACCTTATGTGGACAACGAAAGGGGACTCAATCAGTGTTACTAATGAGACTGAATTTATTTTTAACCCAGCACAGCAGGCAAATAGAAGATGGCCATGTAAACTTTCTTTGGGGCACGCGAGAGTACGGGGTGAGCACCGGTACGTAGGAGATGACAACATTGGGACCAGTGTCAGCATGTAGGAGTAGTAAAAATGCATTTTTTTCAGTCGGGAGAAAAATACATTTGGTGTGTAACAAAGCTTGCTCTGATTGTCAAAACTTTAACTGCGTAATCGATCTTAGGAAATTGGCCCTTCTATGCGTTTTTTAGCACTGGGAACTGAGTTCAGAAGAAATTCCGGTTTAAAAAAGGTGAAAGTAAGAGCCGCGAGTCATCTCCAGCATAGGCGCAGTGATGGTAAACTGATTCTGGGAATGTAGCACACTTACAAGAGTCTATTTAGTAATGCGTGCGAGAGAAAAGGAGGAAAACCGCAGATGATTTTCTGGAAATTTTCTGGAGGAAATCTAATCAGATGGCGAAACGGATACCAGTATATAGACAAACGTTGTCGCGGGGCAGCAATATACAAGAAGCGCATTAGTTATGCAAGAACGAGCCTCGCTCATTGGCTCGTATTAAACCTCGTGTACATATGGCTGGGTGTTGGGGTCCTGGAACGAATCAGCTGTACTGCGGTATGAAATTCGCACTAAGGGGAGTTGTGCAATTTGCAAAATTTAGTTGGTTTGCGACACTTGTTGGCGTGGGTACAAATTATGCTTTATCAGCTCACGTGGGCGGTGGAGTGGCGCAAGAATGGCGGTAATTCTTGGAAGGAAATTGCCGCAAACGAGGAAGCTTTTGATGAAAAACGAGAGCGTTGTCTCTCCAACGTGTGTTTGAGGAAGGGAAATCCTAATCCCTAGGAATGAATAAATGGTTGCGAAAATCCGCAGACGGAAGTTTCGCAGCTGGAACTTCCTTTCGCGCCTCCAGCTCATGTTTTGCATCCAGTGAGCGGCCGTACCTCCTTCCTGAATTGGGCGATAGCTTAATGAACGGGACTACAGTCGGGACGTTTTTTACATGTGATTCTAGCCGGTCAATCTGAAAGGTGTTGAAGAGAAGCATGTAAGACAACATTAGATCCAAGCCTGTGTCTACTTGGTAGATGAAACAGAATGGGCTCATGTTGCCGAAGCAGGCTCGAGAGTCGAGGAGGAACCGTGGCGAGAGCCTTTCAATGAATACAAAGGGAGCTGACTCGAGCTTGAACGTAGAAGTAGGTCAGAATGACAGGATCAGTACGTGGTCTTGACACAGAAAGAAGGAAGGCAAAAGCTGTGAGTTTGTTCGTGTGTGCATGCAGCATCCCAAGAAGCAGTCATCAAAACAAGTGGTGCGCATGTGTTTCATTCACTTCCTGTCTCTAAATTCTGCATCTTTGGCACCGCACTGGGATGAGATGGATGGGAAGACGTGTACTTTTACTACGTAGCAGGAAAACAAGACGTGCAGAAGCGCTTGCGAGCATGTTGTTTCTTCTGTGTACTTCTGTGTATTTGTGTAGGAACAAGCAGAGACTGAACCACAAGGAAGAAGGAACGAAACTAGTTTGCCAATGTAACTGTAATTATTTCTCAACATCTCAAGTGAATGCACGATGCCAATGTTCACGAACCAGGAGCGAATCTTGTCGGCCATCTCATTGAATCTCATGTGCAGGCGTAAACAGAGGAGGAATGTTGGCTATAAACATGATTCCAGGGAAGAGGAATTCTACTTGAAACCCATACAACTCTTTAACAGGAAGCTGCATAGGAATGAATGACGGAAATCGAACTGTTTCCCAGCTCGCATTTCGAGCAACTTGAGCTCCCAAACTTCTCACATCTGGCTAATAACTATGGTTACAGTACTACAAGTTTCTTGTTTCCGTGGTAGGTATCGTACTACTGGCCTTCCTCACTACGCTGCAGGTGAATCAAAGCATACTTTTTCGCGCAAGTTGCATTGCAACTCAAGTTAGGCACGGAAGCTTGGAATTTTGGTTCTGGTGAGAAGGTGGGCAGAGGCGATGAGGAGGAAAATTTAATCGATTAAATTACAGAATGGAGAAAAGCACATGTTGCTGAAGGAAGGAAGTGATACTCTCCGGGTCGGAAAAACTTTTATCCTTGACTAAACAAGGAGAAATAAATATTTCCAAAGCTTTGTGTGATCACTGGATACTCAGAAAGGAGAAAAGCACATGTTGCTGAAGGAAGGAAGTGATACTCTCCGGGTCGGAAAAACTTTTATCCTTGACTAAACAAGGAGAAATAAATATTTCCAAAGCTTTGTGTGATCACTGGATACTAGTGGATTATGGTGGTGGGTGGTTTGTTGGATATGGAAGAATGAATGAATGGCAAAAATGTATTGAAAAAAGGGAATGGAATGAATGGTGCATCTCGGCTGTGAGTTGACTCATCCTGAGGGTGAAGTGTACTAAACTCCAGAGCATGTAACACAAGGCATTGAAATCAGCAGCTTCCGCTTCCTCACTCTTTGCGAGCCCGAGTACAGAGCAAACACATGGAGACGTTAATAAAAGTGGGCTGAGCTGGCTGCGAGTACGGAGCCAGATGACCCTCGCTCGAGGAGAAGGAGAGGAAATGAGCATGTGTTCTGCTCGAGTGTTGGCAAAGATGCAACGGGCTTGCAAAAAATTGCATACTTTTCATCCAACGGCACCAAAGTCGGATTCGTGAATCATCCCAGCCGCGCACCGCTTCCAAATCGTCCTTGGTACTCGGTCTCTTTCCTATGTTTCGTGGACTTGCAGCTTTTAGAGAGACGGACGAATTATTCATCCTGAACTGAAATTCTTGCAGACTTTCTAAGGGCCTTCCGAACTGCGAAAAGGGAAGTTGCTGAAAGCACTAGTACTGGCGAGGAGGTAGTGTGGACAGATTGGCGGTTAAGTTCAAGTGACATGAATGAAATGAAAGAAGGACACACAATTACACTAGCAACTGATGATGAATCGACAAGAAAAGCAGTAGAGAGGTAAGAGTGCAAAAAGGAGGATTTACTTTCGCAGGAGAAAAGGTTGAGCTGGAGGCTATCCGCTGTTTGCACTTGATGCTTCCCCTTGAAAATTGCAAACGGGAAAAGGATGTAGGACAGCTGCAATGGTGAGGAATGTTTACGCTCGAGGTAGAACAGTTATGCCAAATATGTGCACAGGTCGGTGCGGAGAAGCTGAGGGATGATTCTTACAGGTAAATAACAGAAGAGTGTGACGGGCTGAGCGAGAGGAGGGACGGCAAAGCTGGCGGTTAGCGAGGGAAGTTGAAAAGCTCTTGTGTAAAAAGGGAAGAATGGAATTTGTGCTAAATATTTTACCGCAATTACGGTCCGTCGGAAGGAAGAGCAAGAGGATCGGCTACACTTGCGTTCCTGTGAAAATCCCAGGCTGGCAGGATGAATTTCGGATGAGGAAGGAGTGAATGAAAATGAGGTAACTTAATACCGTTAATGGCCTCTTTTCTTTTCACACTCCCGTTCCATTCTTCCTCTTTGGTAATACTGCGCCGTCTTTTCGTCTACCCTCCTTTCCTTGCTGGCATATCTCCTGGGAGAGGAAATTCCGATGCAATCATCTGACTGCCTTGGCAATTTTGCACAGGTAACTTGATTGGAATGCCGGGAATGGAGCAGGAAACAGCTGAGAGATCGCCAAACAATCGCCCATGCGTGGTGGGCAGTAAACAGTAAACACTCTTCCACTCTGCCTACAGGTATTGTTTAAAGATGCGGAACAACGGTACAAAAGCCGTGTTGTGGAATAGGAACGAAACTCTTGTTTACATTCGAGAGAAACGTGCGGAAAGCACATTGTGCTCAAGTCAATTTTTTGCCACCGGCATCCATCCAGCTTGTTTGTCTAAATAGCTTTCAGGCCCGAGAGAAGGGCATAAACATATGCCTCTGTGTCTCTTTGCAAATACCTCCGTGTATACTCTTTCCGACGACGTGGCACTTGCCTTAACTCTCACAGTTAGTTTGAGCAGAAATAAGTGTACGACACACGTCTCCTGTTCTCATATCGCAATAAGAGTCTGCTCCATGGCGAGAGCCTTAAATAACCATCTCGTATCTTAAAAAACGGTATTGAACTCGCCAATATTTGAAACGCTAAATTGAAAGTAAGGCCTTTGCATACTTCAGGTAAACAAAATCTTGAATAAAACGACAAATCCCAATGTTGCATCTATAATTTGTAACAAGCAACAAGAGAACTTTTCTCTCTGGGCTGCTATTGTAGCTGCTACACGCAAGCCATGGAAATGAAACAGTGCTTGACAGTCATTTCGCCTGGATTACCATGATCAAGAATGAGTCGTAAATCAGCACAGATAAGGAGTATAGCATACGAGCACGTGGACGAGTGCGTGAAGATATTATTTGCTATGATTGATTGTTTGGAAGTGTTACGAAAAGAAATCCACTGGTTGTTTGCAACAATTAATGCTAAATTTTTGATGCTCGACTCTGACGTCATGAGCAAAATCTGATCCTTGTACAAGAGGAGGATTGACTTAAAGCATAACTGTGAGATGAGTACTCGTAATCTTTTTCAGGATGTTGCCAAATTCTGTGGATCGCCACAAGAACTGAGATCACTCCATATGGTGAACAAGCTGAGGGCTGAGGTGGGAGTTCCAGGAAACATAGTAGGATGTTGGATGGCACACAATTTGATGACTTTGATACGAGGTGCAAACCCACCAAGAAGGCGGATGAGGGAGTAGACCTTCAGAGGCAGAAATTGCAAACCACGTTTAATACAATGTAGGTGAGCAATAACTGCGCACCACAAATTATAGACGTAGATGAGCCAGCTTTTGCATTCAAACAAAAGAATTACTATCAAGAAGGGATTGCTAAGCCCTGTTGTGGAGCCGCACGTCATCTTGTTCGCATCACCAAGACGTTCTTCAAGGCACCCACCCGCTCGTCCTATCGCACCTACATAATTACGACAGTCAAAATGCAATTTTGAGAAAAAAAGGTGACAGACTGATCAGCACGGAGATTGCTGTAGTGTAGCGCATGGATTTTGTTGTGGTCAACATTTTGCGTGTAGGTATGCACGACTTTGTTACTGTACAGGGGAGGATAAATGTGTGTACAGTTACACGTCGCAGTGTTTCCTTTGAAAGTTAACGATGGTATGTGTATATTGTACAGTGCTTGGATTGTGTACAACCTGACTGACTGACTGAGCTTGGTGCTTGATGCATTTCACCTTGGGCGCGAGTAACGTTTCATCACGAATGTCTCCTCCTCCTCCTGGTTGATTATCTGTTTACTAAAAGAAAGAACTCGCTAGCTAAGGATCGGACAGCTCTTGGATTTACAAAGGACCTTGAATGCAAGAAAGGAATGACCTTGCGAGTTTAATTACACTACAAATACGACGCTTTGATGCCAAGGCATCACCATCAACATGACTCTGAAACGAGAAGCAAGTCTTGCATCTGTCCTGGACGTGTTGTATACGAGTGCTCAAAGACAGGCTACCTTGGCTTTCAAATCTGTGATTGCCAGCTCTGTCAATCTTTCTCGAAGCACACAAGCAGGCATGCGGAGAAGTCTACGGTCAGAAATTAACTTGCCATTAACATGCATCAAGTGCAATTCCGCAACTTGGATTGGATGCAATCATCCCAACTGCGTCATGTTTATAGTCGGTGGTGAAACCAAACATGCTGATTCTCGAGAATTCCAGTGTAATAATCTTCAATAGGAATTTCATCCTTACTACAAACAAATGGATCACCAGAAGGAATGGCGGAGCATCTCCACAGAATTCAGCCTTATGCACGTTCCAGGCCCTGGCTCTCTTGCTTGCGGGAATTTTAGCGCACAATTCAGGCTAAGGCTCAAGCACCGGAGCTGTGTTATGTTTTCGTTGTGCATGATATTTGGATGAAAAGTTGCAAAGAAATTTCGAAAGATCTTAGGGAAAACGCACACCTTTATCACCTGTACAGATTGCTGATCGGATGAGTCGGGTAACCGACGACGGGTTTCTGACCCCAAATCCGTCTTTTGGGAGGATCATTGGAACCCGTCCTGTGGGACAAAAGATTTGCAGCTGCTTATATGGTCAATGCATGTGTGTAATGCTGGCTAAAAAAATATGGAAAGAGAGAAATGTGGAACAAAATGCTTGTGAACGGAGGGACAGGAAGGGATGTACAGGTAGGTTGATAAGAGTGTGGCGTAATACTTGTACTCCACTCCTTGTGTTTCACTCCTTGATGACGCAGAAATGAAGCATACAGTAGGTCTAATGAGCGTTGTTGTAGTGACATAACGAAAAGAAAGTGAGAAGCATACGCCTTTATTAAAAGACTCATTTGCCTCAGGAGAGACAAGGAAGTGAGTAGGTAACTTATCCTTACCACCATTGCTCCATTTCTGCCCTTGATTGGTTGGTGGATAAATGAAAGCAGTGAGGCACAAGTACATAAAGTGCGCGAGACAAAATTGTAGTTTGCCTAGAATATTTCACATGCTCGAGAATAATTTAAAAGGGGAAACTGTGGTGGATTCATATATTCTGCCAGCAGTAGCAGCACTTCGGTGTTGTAGGTTATGGAAGAAGACGTACTATTATTTTTACCATTATATAATATAGACCATATTCCATACTCACTTGTAGCTGGTAATGATGCAACTGCTTATCCGTGGGACCTGTTAGGAGAAGCGCTGTACCTCTGCTACTTTCTTTTGTTAGCTGTACTCTGTACTTATTTCCTGGCTTGTGTTGTTCGAGGCGTTATGTATAGCTACGGAAGTACGTGGGGAATACGCATGGTTGTTCAGGAATTTGAGAGGTACATCTGTGGAATGCCATGTACTTGGCTGACACGAAGTAATTCTGGAAGTACCTGTGCATATCCATTATACTTGTGAATTTCATTTCAGCAGATGCATCCACAGGATTCACGGACAGGAGTTGGGAAATGCGGTCGACAAGGAGGGAGCAGCGTGCGAATGGAAAAGTTTCGCCAGTGCGAATCAACCATTCTGCTCGGACATTCTTTGCAAATTCCGTCTTGCGAACATAGCCAAGGGGCTGAACTCTCGGAGCGGAAGGTGAACGGAAAGGAAGGGATTTGCAAGATGCTACTAACATTAACCTTTCATCTTTCGCTTGTCTCCCCCTCTTCGTACACCTCTTTCTCCCCATCCGAATTAGAATTTATGACCATGATGAATTAGAATCAGTGCTTCCACCAGTCATTAACACTTGAGCAAAAATTGCTTGGAATGAAATCCAGCATCGATGTTGAAATCCCACAGTGTGGATGTAGGATTCACGGCTCGGCTGCACGAGGAGAATGAATTGAAGGATGAAAAGTTGATGAATTCTTTGGCAACAAGTGCGATTAGCTTACCTTGAGCTGAGCCGATGTAATCACGCTATTTCCTACCAGAGCATCCGCTCCCGTTTGCTAGCGGCGATTACTGTGAGATCGCAACAAAAGGATTTGTTCCGTGCAAGCGCCGTTGACATTGACATGAAATAAAGTTTCTAGATCGTAATAACATCCCACGCCAAAATTACGCCACACAGTGTAATAATCATAACTAGCTGCTGCGAGCAAGGTCACGGTGGGAATCTCCAGCGTTCTTTGGTGGCAGCAACAGTGAACACATACTAGCCAGTTGATAGTGCATAGGAAGACTGATTGAAAAACGTGATTAGTTTGAGGAAATGGTCTTGTTGAAAACTCAAGTCTTCAGGTATTCACAATCCCGCTTCAGAGCCAACAAGCCAAATTCTCAAGTAGACAGCGGTAAGATCTCAGAGCTCCACCTATGCTAACTACCTGTAGTGTTTGACAAAGGAAAGGAAACATGAATTCGCATTGAAGTTTCTGCCAAGATAAAGGCTGCAAATTATGCATTACTGAAAAAAAAATCAAAGCGTGGATGATGTGTTCCAGAGCCCAAGGTGTGTAAAAAGGTTTTTACGGAAAAGATCGGAAGGAAACTTGAGACATGTCCAATGCCGTTTGTGACTTATCAAGTTTTTTCGATGGAAAAATCGTTGACGCACACTCGCAGACATGAGGAAATTGTGATGGCAAAGAGGATGAAAGAAACTGCAATGGGTTTCACCCACCAAGCAACAATTATGACACAAAGTCAAGGAAATATTGCAACAAGATCGTGTACAGGGTCAACTACGTGTGATGTGCTGCTGGGGTTTTTGCGCCAGGAGTTGAATGAGGAAAAGGACGGATGAGGAGCTGCCATGAGAGATGAGCCGTTTTAGTGTTTACTACATGGAAAGTGGAACTTGCCCTATTGTAATGATTCCGGTTGAAATCTAGTAATTTTTGAGCAGGAGATGAGGAAGAGGTGAGAAAACATGGGCCGCGTAATTAAGAATGATCAAGAGTGGACTTTCTGAAGAATGGGCCGCACTGAGATGCCAATCAAAGCGGCGATATTAATTAAAGAAGTTGTTGAAATATCCGCATGCCGACCAACAACAAGTTACAGAATGTAGCTTTCGGAGTGTAAGCCAAGAGTTCGGCAGTTGAAGGAAAGGTAGCCGAAGGTAATTAGTTGCTGAGGAAATATGATGGAAAATATATCCTACAAGGCAAGGATGTCAAGTCAACAGCAGAAAATAACAGGTAACCTCGCTCCCTCGCCCTTTGGGTGGTGAGCACGACTTGAGCGAATGATCTCTCTCCAACGTACATGATGATGAGGTAACGGAAATGGATTTTTTAACACCTCAAATAATATGTACAGGATTCTCCTATATGTTTGTAATGATGGACTTTGCTCCAGGCCACGGCGTAAATAATTTATACACATTTCTTATCAAATGATAAACGTGACTTGCCATGTCACAGCTTGGATATGCTGTCATCTCAAGTCAGTTCGTGGTACATGGTGAAAAATCCCGATTGCGCAACAATTTCACACCAATAATTGCATAGAATTGCATTCACCATACAGCCAGCTGTTTATGAGCCTCCTATAAAAGCAACATGATTAAAGGAGAATCAAGGCGACTTTTTAGTATGACGTAGTACCTCTGCCTTGCAGCGCAAACAGGTCTTGGAGCGGATTAGGAAAAATGTCGCCGGAGAATTGGCGAATCCTGGTTCGCAAAGGCTTTAAGGTGAGTGTGAATGTGAAGTTATATGTGTATACATATGTTGTTTTACGTCAATGGAATTCTAGTGTTGGGTTGCCGAAAGTAAGCTGTGTAATCTCGTGTATATTGTGACTGCATTTTCTGGTCTGTCATTCAATATTAACCAGCGCGGTACTTTCACAACTGTGCAAATCCGCACGGAGTTGAGCTCATTCTTTGATGTAGGCGAAAACATGGAGCGTTTTCAGAGGAATTTGATGATGCAAGCATGATAGGATGCGAATCGCAATTGCTAGTGTATGTGGTTCCGTCAAGATATGAATGCCAATGACGTGGCCTTTCGAACAAATGAAGTGTGCTAGGGGTCTTATTGCATAGCTGATATCTGAGCTTTCAGAAGTCAAAGGATTTGAGCTCG
>VRMD01002475.1:0-13186 GCA_009872375.1 Sminthurides bifidus | reverse complement strand
TTGCTCACAAAATAAAGTGTGAACGAAAACATTTGTAATTTCGCACCATGAAATATGCAAGCGTCGTGATGATTTGGTTTTAATCAACGCCTTCGCGAAACCGAATCGTGTGAACGTAATCTCCATAGCAACGGAGTCAAGTTAGAATCAAATTGTTCGCATAATGACATTCTCGCGCCGAGTCTGAATACCGCTTTCGCCTGCATAAAACTTTTGGGATTTGAGAAATCAAGGAGTGTAACTTAATAAAGACCAAGGAGATGAATCAAAAACAACTTTATAAACGCAGCCTTTACAATTTCACATCACCATTCCCCATTTTCGTCGGGTTTTTCGGAAAGGACGGGTCGTCACAGAAGGAACTTTTTTACACGAGACTTTATTACATTTACTTGATTAAGTTCAGAAGTGCAAGAAACTGCTTAGCTCTCGTTTCAAGGTTTCCGTCGTCAGATTCAAAACTTTGCAACTAATAGACTTTTTAAGAGCGAGAATTATCCATGTAGGACGATCAACCAGTGATACGGCTTCGCCTGTGTTCATGTGTTCGGCGGCTAATTCGTCTGATTCAAACTATGACAGCTTCAGTTTGGCGACTCATTTTACAAATGACTTTGGTGAGTGAACTCCAAATAGTTACCACAAATTAACTCCACAATGGCTTTCGGACGGATTTGCATACTTAAATTGCCGGCTTCACGGCAAGCTCAACAATGGCCGTAGTCGTAGTGTGTCACACTTTGGTTGTGGCAAATTTATTCCAAGGTTCCTTTCTGATTGTGAATCGGAGAACTATTTTCGTACATTCAGTTTTAATGAGAGGCAGTTGAGCTATTCATTGTAGCTTTTTAAGCGTAAATGATTTTTCACGAGGTTTATGTTCACGGAACCACAAAGCCACCATGTTCGTTCTAGTTCAAGGATTACTTGCGGTCAAATGCACAGAATATAAGAAATATAAAACAGAATGGCAAATTATTAATTAACCGAGTAATGAAAAGCAAGTTACGCTCTGACTTTGGTAAATGTTGAGGGGAACTGGCACATTCGCACATTAACAGCTACCACCTGTGAAACATAAAATTTGTCTAAGACGTTGTTAACATCTGCACCAGATTGCAATGCCTTCGGGAAATTCAAGCCTAAAAGGACATAAAATGCTTTGATACGGAAAATAGGGTCTTGCAGCATTGCAAATCTGTTCCCAAATTGAAATCTGCGGTTTGATGGTGCAGTAAAATGTTATTTAGAGGAGCAGGTTGAAGTACAAGCGTGATTTGGAACTTGTCCTGTCCCCAATGTAGAATTAGGGTAGAGCAGCCGGCTTCTCTGCTTCTGGTACGCAATAAAGGAGATTGAGAGTTGGATTTTGTGGTGAAAGAATGTGAACCACGTGTACGAGCTATTTGACAGCATTAATCTCTCGGCAAAGATGGAATTTACAAGTGCAACAAGCCCATTTTCATGTACTGAAAGAAGCATGACACGTTTTTATTCACAACAACCTATGCACGTGGATCATCTGCGTGCGCGCTAATAATAAGGGGAAAAGCGCATGGATTTTATTGAGACATTTCTTAATTGATGGGCGGAGGTCTACAAATATATTTAAGAAACCCTCCCTGTTCACGACTGCTCGTGCAAGGAAACAAGTTGCTTTTCTCCGGCCAGAACAGAAGCTTCGTCGTGAGCCAACGACAGGCGTGAGATTATAAAGACAAAACAAGAGAAACGGCTTGGAAAAAGGCTGCCGAACTGCTACTTCGTCTTCAGACCTTCTGATGCAGTACAAGAACATAAAATAACCGTAGCATCACAAATTTTAAAGTGATTACTTTAATACGCTTCTTGATGCATCTTCTCTCTCACGAAATGGTTTCACAGCTACAAGTATATTCCTGACCGAAATTGTGGCAGGCGGTTAGTGTTATGTTCTCTGGGCTTGTTTGCTGGTTCATCGTGGTCTCGAAAAAGGTGTAGTGCCATGTTGGTGGCGTAGTTAAAGCAATTACGTTGTGTTTAAGCCAAAGATGAACGAGAATAAGGAAGTTGACGAGAAGCTCGGGAACTGAGAGTTATTAGCATTCAGCGTTTCACTTGTATGTCGTGCAGTTTTTTGTCCTCATGGATGTTTAAGTTTATGGATAGGATGCGCCAATAACAATCCCTCTAACGGCGTCTCGGTTCTGTTTTCTCGGGTTCAGAATTGTCTCCTGGGCTATGCGACTGCAATTTGGGAATAAGGAGTTCATCTTCTTATCATGCTAGCGAACTGGGTTGCCTACTGTGCGGCACATTGTCGTTTCGGTCCTTGTTAAAATAATGATTCTGCGAATGAAAATGTCTGCATATTTGAAGGTTGTTATCCGTGAAACGGTAGTTGCCGATAAGGAGGTAAACTTTCAGACCAAGCTGTCTCACTCCGAATGACCTTTTATGGATGCCGAGGGAGGAGTGCAATTAGGTGGAAAGACAGACTGTCATTAAAACTTGCATTCAACTTTCAACTCGGTATGTGAATAGCCCATTTGAAAAGCTAATTAAATCAGTCAGGGTACGAGTACAACAACTCATTGGCAATATTCGAGGTTCGGTAAGGTGAGATGCGAGAGTGGGCGAATGGTCTAGTTCTAGCGGAATCTCCATCGATTTTGGATTGCGGAAAATTAGAGTCTCGATTTTGATTTGTTCCCTTGGCTAAAGCTTTCAATGTACAAAACCTAACGATATATATATAGCAGAACCATAAAAAATTGGCTGGAATGGGTTACAGCCACACTTTAGGCTTGATGACAAGTTAACGGAAGGTATTTTTATGTACTGCACCATCTACAGAACCGATTTAGCATGATTTTGATAAATCATGAGGAAGTTTCTGAACCTTGTATTACTTGACGCTACTGGAAATGGCAGCAGCCTCTCTAAATTTAAGGTTGGCTAAAGTTATGGTGCAGTCAAACGGGCCCTGAGTTGGCCAACGTTAGGAAACCTAAGAAGGGTGGCAAAGGTTCAAGAAAAGTAACGTTTGGGCAAAGCCTTCGCATAATAATGACAATGACGTGAAACCTAAGAAGGGTGGCAAAGGTTCAAGAAAAGTAACGTTTGGGCAAAGCCTTCGCATAATAATGACAATGACATGCACATTTTCTCTTCCTTGCTGTCGGTCTTCGCTCCTATTTTTGTATAGATTTGATTTCCTGTACCGCCCCGGTGAAAAACATTTGAGGTTGTGGTAAATACAATATTTTGTAATTTTTCAAATACAATTATGGCGTTAAAGTGGGAGGAGCTTTTGCGTCAAATGTACTTCCGCGAGGACATGGAAAAGCCAAGTGTCTCATACTGCTGGCTGTTACACATAGAAAAAGTTGGAAGAAACACCCAGCGTCAAACTTCATTACGACTGCCGCAGCTTTGTTGATTATTTCAGTGCTTTCTTTATTCCCGAATCCTTTAAAGCCACGTACCCTAGAAACCCATGAAGGTGCGATTCCTTACCTGGTTGAGCTGTATTATTGTCAGTTCTAAAAAAACAATCGGCGAGAAAGTCGATACAGCATTTGTGACAGTAGCTCATGAAAGGAAACATTGCACTTGAAGAAGCGTTGCTGCCGCAAATTTTGCATGAGAGTACGCTACTACGTTTAGTAACGTACGATAAATACCACTTGCCAAACAGCAGTCCCGCACTTTGAATAACATCATGACTTTGTGTGTAACGTTACTTACCGTTGGTTGCTACGGGAAAATATGTAGCTTGCGATTGTCATCAAACTCAGGCCCATGTTCATGAACAGCAGGAGTTACCCATAACTTCTCACTGAGTTCATGGCAGATTGTAACCTAATCAAGGTTGGACGATCACGCCCATGCCAAAACTGATGATTCACATTCAATAGTTTTCAGTTCAGCGTAGCATCATTGCCAATCCTCCCAATTTGCCGTGGACTAACTTGGCTCAGCCCAGCTTCATGCTGCCCGTGAAGCGGGTCACCGGTGGCTGAATCTGTACAGTTTGAATGATTGAATGTCACGCTTTTAATGTTTGATTTGAGAGACCAATTTGCAATTGCATTTCTCCGTCACATGAACGAAGGCTGCATCAGCGTTGAATCAAGCAAATGTGATCTGAAAGAGGCAGCTCAGTGTGACCAGAGGCTTGCCATCAAGCGTGCCAGTCAATCTCGGTTGAGCCTTGCGCTTTGTTCCAACTTCGGATAGTAAAGGTTCATTGCTGCACTCGTTGCATTCATCACTGTGAGGTTGCAATTTTAAAGCGCACAGTGCGGCAGTTGGAATGCAGAATTGCCGACTTAAAATAAAATAATAGCGTAGATCCGGATCAAATCAGGCTTTGAAACGAAAGGTCTTGAAATAATTTGCTCTCATCCTAAATCGCCCACGTGATGAGCTTCACGGCTGTCATTTTCGAATCAGAGACGCCGGAATGAAAAATAGACCGAGTTGATACCGCCACTTCATCGCTATTTTGTATTTGGTTGCCAGGCAGTGCAGTGGACTGAACTCCCATTATAGCCTTTTGCCACAACACCAATTCAGCTCTTTGATGAATGATGATGGCTTCAGAAAGTTGATTCCAACCCAGCGCCATTTTCAACACCTTTGAAACAATGATGAATACCTGTTCAAAAGTCATTGTGATCAGATTTGTAGTTTTAGCCTCGTCAAACTATAAAGATCGTGGGCTTGTGTTATTGTTTCTTGCCAGATTGGAAGTCAAAAGCTGATTCATCACTTGCGGAAGTGTTTTTGGCGTTCCTTTCCCCTTCTTTCTTGACTTTGTCTTTTACTTAACTTTGGTTGCCTTTGAGTTTTCTTTGGCTTTGGTCGCAATGATCAACAAATTCTGATTCTGAGTATTGCTTTTCTGTCAAGTCCCATACGCTCATGCTGAGATGCCATATGATAATTTATGCGGATGTACCTGTACAAGATATCAGATTTCAGATACTGTGGATAAGTACTAGACCATGGGGCATCTGTATTGCTGCAGTGGGTGGAGGAAGGATATCAGTTAAGGTAACCATTTTGAAATTGATGAGCAACCGATGCCAATTTTTCACATGCGCTATGTACATCTTTTCACCGCCTTCACATCTCAGCCGTTCTTGCAATGTAGCAAAGTTCTGAATCGTTAGCAATACATCAGGCTGGTTCTCTGAATGGAAACTGACTGCAGGGCCGAATTCCAATTTCCTGTTGATGAATCTTCATTAGGTTGCGATTTGCTGCAACCCACGACCCTGTGCTCACAAGCTATCGCACAGATCTGAAGATGATTTGGCGCGTATTGCTTCATTGGATGAAACTCGTGCAGCATGAAGAAGGTGCTGTCAATGTTGCCGCTAAAATAGCACAGGCTATGCTCACGAGGCATCGAATAACGTAGGGAACGCCGTGTTCAGAATTTACTTCCTTATCAAAGCTTCAGAAGCTCAGTTAATAACATGTACCGAATACAAACTGCATACACTTCAGCTTAGCATAATTTGAACTATGAAGAGGGATTAGGCACCTAACCATGAAAAGTTTTCGTGTAAAGAAAATTCATGGGTTCAAGGTTGCCTGTTGGCATTGCGTGTAACCGGTAGAATAAATTCATTTAATATTCGTTATCATGCCGCAGTGCTGCATTTGCTGTCCTGGACGTCGTTCTTAACAATTAGCACAAGAATGACGCAATGATTATATGCTAACGACGCGCTAAATAAAAGGTTCGCATACAACATCGGTGCGTCTAGAACTTATATCGTGCATTTTGAAGTAAGGATTTTTTTCACCCGCACCTTTAATAATTTCATTGGTCTGGAAGTGACCAATGCTACGCTTTGCTTTTTGCTCGTATGTAGTACCAAGCAGTAAAAATGACTATCTTCCTATTCCGAAAGTAGCAACTGAGTAGCGAAGTGACACTTCTTTCTAGTTATCCTCTATCGACCTCTAGCCGTTTCAAGTTTCACTGAAAGTGCATCCGTTTACAAGTGAAAATGTTAGAAATTTCACATAAAGGCAATCGTTTTACTGTCAACATGATACGAGGTTGTGCACTCGATAACGTGCTGATGTTGACGGGAGGTTGTGTGGGTGTTCCGTCAGTCTTGTTACCTTAGAATTCGCACTCACTTTTAGCCTGTCAAGAGCGCCCGCTCGTCGTTGTCGAGGTCTTGCAAAATCTCATTAATCAAAATTACAAGCTCTCCCCCAGGATATCACTGGGTACGTGGGCCAGGGCTACACAAGATGCAAATTCAGAGTACGAAAATAGCCATGTGGAAGCATAACACTTTATATATCGTGGACAAAGTTTGAAAAGCAAACAAGAAGGTAATGATGACGGCGTATTCACAGTCGCTTCTGAACGTCACACCCGTGTGCCCTTGTCACAAGGAGAATGAGACGTGTCTGTATTCAGTATTCATCCATGTTGAAGCTCCCTATTGCTGATTTTGTAACGAAGCAATGCTTTTATGAAAGTAAGAAGAATCCATAATTTTAGCTCGTGTGGCTGTCAACGCCAAAACCAAGGGCGACTTATAGAGGAATTGAGGTATCAGACGGCATAGCCGTGAATTAACGGGGATTGAAAAGTTGCCAAAACAAAATCTTCCTTTCAACACTGGCCCTCAGAATATCAATGACGGCCGAGCCATGATTTTATGGTGCAATGTAACACGTGCACTGGCGAATGCACTACGAAGTCAGAGGTAATGATACGAGAAAATAGCGAGAGGTGCAGAAACCTGTGATTTGTCTGAAGGTGATGAAATGCAACGGATGAGGATGATAAAACTCCCAATTTGTTCAATAACCATAAATGGAGATTAATTGAGGGACGGAATTGAGAGATGCAGAAACCTGTGATTTGTCTGAAGGTGATGAAATGCAACGGATGAGGATGATAAAACTCCCAATTTGTTCAATAACCATAAATGGAGATTAATTGAGGGACTGAATTATTAACGCCTTTTATTGTTCGTAACGTACCGAAGAAAATGTTGTGGTACCAGTTTCACTCACCGTAAGTCAGCCAGACTCGTTTACCTGATGAGAAATTTGCTCATGCATAAAAATTTATTTCACTCTTGCATGAGGCTTATAGCCTCAGCCTTAATGGATGAATTCTCCAAAGGCTTGGTGAAGCAAGAAACATGGGAGGGAAATGTTATTTGACTCCTCATCCTCCCCATCTAATCTAGCACGAGCTGGCACTCTCTGTCTGTCATTTCATTACAGCAACTGTGAATCACTGACCGATCAATTGATTTGATCAGCGTGATTGCCCGGTGATCCTTTATTGAAGACGAGTAACTTCAACTTTCATTGCCAAGCCAGCGAGAGATTTAGGACACGTGTACAGTAATGGTTCTGATTTAACCTAAACGCAATAAACATTGTACGATAAATCCTTCTGCACTGATTGAGCAACTGCCATTGGGATTTATCACAAAAGCTTTAGGCGATGGCTCAGCTGATAATTATAGCCAGCAAGGTTGAGCAAGAACACTAACGATATTTGGCGATACTGGGCAAATGTATTACCAAAAAGGACCGTAGGGGTTCGTGATGAAATCCTCCGTGCTGCTCTCGTTAATTGATTTCATTGCACAATATTCGAGCGAAGCCTTTTAGCAAGGGCAGATTGCAAGTGAGAGACACGGATTTTCCTTGAACATTGATTTTACCATCATTATGGACCTGGATAACTTTTATCGTTCAAGCTGCAGGGGATTACCGATCATTAAATGCCATGTTTCATGCCCGCTTTCCCTGACTTGAGTCAGTTGACGGCTGTTGCCATGTTACTGAACGGAGGTGGAGGGGAGGCTCTCGCGATTCCGTAATTATCGTGTTTGAGGACTGTAACGTGAACTAAAGCAGTGGTAGCACGAGCTCAGATTGCTTTCGGTTTCAGTTAATAGCATTTAATGTGGATCCACAGTTTCTAGTTCATTCTTCTCTAGAGGCGGACGTTGGTCTTTGTATGGAGTAGACGTGTGTTGTGCGAGCTGAGTGGAAAGTTGAAGTGGTTGTGTACTTTGCGATCTGGATTTTGCTGATGACAGCAGTCAGGTGTGTCGTCGTCAGCATTGGCTTTGTTTCGTAGTCGCCAACGCCGAGGGTGAATACTGTGTTTATCCCTATGCGTCAATTAACACGTTTCTTTGATTTTGCCGCGCCATAAACGTTGTCGAGGCCGAAGGCGTTAATTAGGACATTACACAATACAACGTGGAGAGGGACAACTGTGCAGTGTAACAGGTTGCGAAATCCGCTTCCGTAAATGTTAGTGTAACTGCGGGCGCGACTAAAGGTAAGTTCATTGCTCGGAAATGAATCAAGAGCTGAGAAGATGTGGGTAACACAATAGTTCCAAAAGGTGGCTTTGTAGAGCTAAAGACGTTACCATGATTCAAAGAAAGCCTTACTCATGCGAATTGAATCAGTGGCGGTTCATCGGAACTGATTACCTGAAACGTTAATTTTTTGATTGATACCGAACCAAGAAAACCGGATTTTTACCTAAATGCAAGTCAATGAAGAGGTCAGCTCGTCACATAATCGAGTGACGCGTGAATTCTATTCTACCCTACTGCAAGATTCCGTCATAAAGTTGGCAAAGACTAGGCTCTGTCTGACGCATTAGCTGAATGCAGAACCAGGTTAGAGGATAAGGGCAAACTGTTTTCGGACACTGTAAACACGCACACTTTTGCTATCAGTCAACAGGAACTATGAAGCCTCATTAACTCGAGCACAGGCTGCAACACAGGATAGTTTACAATAGGAAGTGCATTGTTGACTATGCGTCATCCACACTATGGCAGAAATGAAGTTCCCTGATATTAGGATTATTTTATCATAATTATAGCTCACGATAAGGGAGGCTGCTAGGAGTGAAATGGGGTCTACTCTACTGGCATACTTGCCAGAAAAGTTTCCAGCTGTATGTTGAGATAATAACTGTACTTTCTGTGTAAGGTACATAGTTTGCTGCAGCTGCATTCATGTTCTGCACGCTGATATGCCATGTTAAAACCACACTGTCAAGAGAAATGTCCAGTACTGTCATCATTGAGAATGACGCGGTTTGGTTGTAAAAACTTGTGGAGATGAGGTAGGAAATTAGTGTTTGTCGTTACAGTGCAGTGTGTTACTGTTACACGCTTACAACGTGTTCTTCGCATATGTTGTGTGTTCCGAAAACAGAAAAGAAAGCCTCATATGTGTAATATAGTTGAAATAATCTGAGAGAGCTTCAAAAACAATGTAATATAAAAACTCACAGTGCGCTATTTCTAGCCTGTAAGATTCCAAACATGGATTTTTCTGAAAATGCATGGTGAAGGCAGTGACCCAAATCACGTTTGATCAAACAGTAAGTTCAATTTCAAGGTTAAATACTAACTGCATCAGCGATCCGCTGCAATTCGTTGTTATTGGCAACCGGAATGATTTTTATGCAGTTTGTTCCTTGAAACAAGTATGGTACTAAAACGTAAATGCCCATCCGAAAGTTAAGTGACAGTGCTAGTCTATTGCTAACCTGCCGCCATTATTCTCTGGCGGTAAGTGCTGAGGAGAAATTTTGACACGGCCAAACTACACATGTTTAAGTGTGGGATGTTTGTTGAAACAACTTGAGAGTAATGGACTTGATTTCCTTTAGTTGGCGACTGTGTTTTGGTGTCAGCAAAAAGGATGTGGAGGAAGCACTGAATTGCTCACTAGTCACTTGACTTTCACCTGGAAAATGAGCGAGGTGAAACTACAGAAAAAACAATTCACAGAACGAGTTGGTGGGCGGCCAAAGTGAATTGCTCTGTGCATTTTTCTTGGCTGTTTATACGATAGATTTCATTAAAATTTCTGATTGCTCGAGAGAGATGAGCATTGATGAGCACATCTTCCTCCGGCTGTCATTCTCATGCTGCTCTTGCCCTTCCCCAGGTCATTTAGTGCGGTATAAAAGTTTGTTTCAATTAATCATCGCAGTTCACAGTGCCTCGTTACCTGCTGTGATGAGGTTGGGAATTTTCAATTGTCGTTGACGTTGACGGTGAATTATCTTTTGATACTGGTTTCATCTCCTGTTCTCTGTTTTCAGAGACGTTACAAAGTAACAGAGCACAGAGTAAGTTGCAATTTTAGCTCGAGCCAACCACAACATGACAAGTCCACAAAGGTAGCTTTGTTGTTTGCTCAAGTGGATTTTTCACGTATCATGTTCTTCGCTCCAGGCGTTGAACGCGACGGTGACGATCGCCTCCAGAAAAAACGTGCCAACACAAAAAGAATTGTTGCAACGACCGAATATTTGAAACCTTGACTTCGAAGCATTTCAGCCTGAACTCAAGTTTGAAGCTGTGGTTCTTCCCTGTACAACTTAAGTATTGCTTTGATTGATTGTCAGATCATTTATTCTTGAGCTTGTCTTTCCGACTCTCGATTCGATGGAGTCAATCCCACAAGGCAGATGAACGGCAGGTGTGGCAGACTAACGGCGCTAGTGTTGTGAAAGCTTTGTTGGCAGGACTAAAAGAGTTATGGTGATCATCCACGTCCATTTTCCTCTCGCCATGTGAACTGTGAACTAGATCTTTCCAGACAAAAAACCAGGGGGAGTGACAAGCATTGAAATTGAGTGTGTGTGCGGAATTCAAAGGCGGGCGGGCTACAGGTCTCGATGTTGATGATTGCTGCTCGTTTCCACGTGAGAAATTTCAGTTGAATCAACTAGAGACAAGAACTGTCTTTTCCGCAATCACGTCCGGTCTCTCCTAAGCAGGGAGCTGTTTAATATTCGTTCGGCATCAAGGTTGCATAGAATTATTGACACATGGTGTCCTCCGCCCTGGATTTCACGGTTGCAGGTGAAGATCCAACGGTGGCTTTTCATTGTCTGACAGTGCAAATTGAATTCTCATCACATGCTGAAAACAGGTTGCCGGTGCGCTACTGTGATCCTAGTGGCTGTGGAGTCATTTGCATCAAAGACGAGCCGTGATTGTTCTGCTTTTGAATGCAGATTTTAGTTCAGAAGATCAAGTTGGGAATGGAAGATTTCATGGGGTGTTAGCGTGCTAATTGGGTGTCGTCACTTGCTTTATCATGTGGTGCCGTGGTTCGTAGCCCAGTTGATGTAGGTTAGTTGATCTGAGTGAGTCACAAGACACAATGCTTTTGCCTTCTAGGCTATTGAGGTACTTGTCCCATGGGTACATATTTCCGTGACCGTGGGGAAACAGACGGCCAAGAATCTGATCAGTCTGTAGGTTACCATCGGAGAGAGAATAACAATTTTGTGTGGTTCAGCCACCCTTGCGAAATAGTAGTCTCAAAGCTTGGTTTTATTACTAGGTTAATGTTGGTAACTACAGAGGAAAAATTTTTTGTGGTCTTGAAATTTCCAATTCAGCTGTAGTACAGACAGATTTCGGTCGATGTTAATACAGGCAATAAATAATTGTTTTGTAACTTTTCCGCTCGAGTTCATACAGTTATTGTTTCCTGTGATATTGAAAATCAGAGGTATATATTGTTCCACTCTATTTGAATGGCATTGAAATGTTGAGGAAAATTGCAAATGGGAAAAGAGAAAGAGAAGATTTCTGCCCTGTTTACTTGAGTTAAATGGTTAAAAATTGTCCTTCCCCCTCTCGCAGTGCTCAATTTGTCCGCATTCACTGCATTGGTGAGGAGGAAAAGATGAGATAAACAATGGCATCTTTGATTGACTCCATCAACGTTTGATTGTTTGTTGCAGATGCGATGACATCCTGAGTTGTATCCTGGCTTTGGACGAGGTGATAGCAGAATTCGACGATCCTTTGAGCTCGCTAAACAGTGTGCCAGAACTACCTGCCGACTTGACTGCGAAGGGCCCAAGTGAGAACAAGCTACCTGTAGACACGCTGAGTGAATTTGAAATACCTTCAGTCACCACAAAGATTCAACTGGATAATAGCACGAGGAGGCCGAGAGGATTTGGTACCGAAGATCAATTAAAATCCACAGGGTCTCCACGCCTTGTCATCCCAATTCAAAGTTGGGACTGTAGGCAGCAGCAGCAGACTTTTTGCGAATCATCTTCTCCTTCATGTGGCTGGAATGGGAACGGATACGATAACATTGTATCCTCGTCCAGTCAACTTCCTAGAAGCCTGATAGGAAGACAGGCGGAAGCTCTTCGTCATAAACCAACTAGGATCGAATTGGACTTGACAGGGAATCAATCCACTCAGAACTGAGATCAATCCCCGGTCTGTTGTGCGATCAAAGTCTGACTTCAGTGTGCCAACGAAAGCTATCAGGAAGGACGGAAGTAGGAATTGGAAGAGTGAAAAGGCTGATCAAGCTGTGGCTAAGTTTGGATCTGCCCTTGTTTCTAAAACTGTCAGTAGTGTTGCAAGCAATGATGTGGGTGTTACTAGCGGCTGGATCTTTCCCAAAAGTCAAGTTAAAGTCTGTGAACCCGTTGTTGGAATTCCGGTCGGTGAAAATGCAAAACTTCATGCTGCCAGACGATCTCCCGGAGGAAATGGTCAAGGAAAATTGGCTATTCCCCGCGGGAAAAAATCTACCACGATCTTTAGCTCGAACGAGGAAAACGTGCATAGAAGAGCAAGAGGAGGAAGAACTGGATAAAGATCTGAATCCAAGGTTTGCAAAGGATGGGAAGAAATTAGGTGCAGAATCTCCAACTCCTTCCTCATTAGCAAGTCCTACCGGGGCTCGAAGGCAGGTGGGCCAATTCAATTACAGTTCTGAGCCTCGGGAACACCATTCGCCAGGTCCGTGCCTGGACTTGCAGGAAGCTTCTGCTTCGCCATCTAAAATTCCAGTCCCTGTCCCTAAACCGCGGTCCAACTCGTTAAAATCTCCGTCTCCTCCTGATAGCTTTTCCAAACCTGTGCAACAAGTGGATCTGAGGTCTCAACTCCAGGGACCGTCTGTAGAGGGCGCTGTTGTCTCCATAAAACCCGGAATGGGGTCCGGGCCGAGGTCTCCGCGACACTTTATCACTTCGTCTCCAGAGAACGTGAAAGTCGGCAACAATCATAGTAGCTCAACCAACAATTCTTCTGAGGGGGACGACGGATATCTGAGTATGGTGAATAGAAATGACGACTACCGAGGTATTTGGCCGGAAGAATTAATTGAGAAC
>VRMD01002474.1:0-13186 GCA_009872375.1 Sminthurides bifidus | reverse complement strand
TATTCTTTAAAAGAACCTTAAACGTGACAAAGACCAAGCATAAAAAGCGTTTTGAGAAGAAACTGAAGGGAATTAAAGGTAGCTGAAAATAGTACTGGGGAGGGGGGTGGCGGATCTTCAGTTTCGGAACCCAGCCCAAAGTTCGCGTGGGTTGAACTGGACTTGAGATTTTTAAATGTCAGAGGAAAAATTGCAAAGCTTCTCAACTCTGTCCAATGAAGCCATGCTGACTTCACGGGTAACATGTGTCGTGGCCATTTCGTACCGCGGAGAAAGGAAAGCAAGCAGATTGAAATGTTATAGGTTGGAGGACTTTCACTGCTTTCACCCGCCGTTAGTCACGTGGACTCCGCTCCGGCAGAAAAATACGCTCTGCAGTTCCACCATGTGCAAATCATAATATGAGTGCGAGTCATGGGAATGTGGCGAGAGGATTTGAGCCCGGTGTACATGGGAACAAATCTCTTGGTTATGATCTTGAAAAGTGGAAGATACTGCTGCGCCCTTTGAAGCGAACCCAAGGACTTGTTTTCAATCCAGGTTACGCTGGCAAGGCTGCTCTCTCCCAAAATTCGAGATGAGCTCCGCTTGCTGGGCTCAGCAGAAGCGAAAGCCAACTTTCTCTTTTGCTAATTTTATCTCCACGGAACCACTACTTCCCCTGCTGGGTCCCGGCGTATAGGGAGAGTTGTGCAAGTGGCAAGGCAGCATTTACTCTTGGAAGAGCAACGCTCGGAGCAGAGGGTGAGAGCTGGGAAGGTTCCGCGGAGAAAGTTACGCGGGTGGAGGGAAGTGGAGACACGATGGGGAAGATGTTTCAGTCGCAATCCAAAGGTTTCCGCGCAAACTTGAACCTTGCCCTGATGCTGGTGGTTTGTAGGCGAAGGGAATAGTTCCTCAAAATATAACCAGCACACTCTCAGTGTTCAGACTTGGGCGTTGCTGGTGCAGAAATTGAAATTTCTTCAAATAAGTTATTCGGCGTGACTGTTGAAAACCCTCGGACTGAAATAATTACCACAGCAAACTTTTCCATTCTACTCTCCTTCTTTGTGCTTTACCCCCACTGTTCCCTCATTTCAATTTGAAATAATTGCTCAAAAACTTTTTCACTGACAATCTTCAATCTGACACCGAAATCGTCGTCTGGAGTGCAACGTTACTAGTGGCAGAACTGCGCGAAAATCTTTTCACTACCACCGTTGCCAAGTCTGAGAGCAAGATGCGAAAAAGTATCATCGATCCCTTCCATTCATCCATGAAACGTTTGGACGCTTAACGAACGTGTGACAAAAGTTTCTACGAACTAGGTGATTGAACAGGAGGAGGGAATGCTATTGCCCCTTGGTGAAAAGGTTGGTTGGATAAATGTCGAGTCGCTGGAGTGGGAAGGATTTTTGATGTGCAGCATCATACATTGACAAATTCCAGTGAAAGTACCTTACATAAGCCTGGGCTCCGCTCGTCAAATTATTGCGGTTGGACTTCAATTAATAAAATCCTTCCAGACGGATAAACAAGACAAGCTGAACTGTGTCGTTTAGCAGTGGGTGAAAAAGCGCTGCTGCTCAACTGGATAAATGCTGCCGCTATTTCAAGTGTAACTGCATCACATCCTTATGTACTACTCCTCCTTACAAATTGCCATCAATGTGACACAGACACCTGGAAGCTCGTCGATTAAACTCTCCATTTCCTTTCCGCATGTATGGGAGCGGATTTTAACCGCTACGAGGAATTCCTTTTCCCACCTTCAGACTCCCTTGCTGTTTAAGTTGTTATCGTGCTAAGTTGCATAAGAGGAAAACTTTCGTGCTTTTTAAAAGGCTCAAAATAGTAACGGTTAGTTTTTCCACGACCTCAAATCCACGCTACAAAGACCATCTTCCCAGAATTTTTATCAGGTACCAATTGCCCTTAGTGCGTATGAGCATTTGGACATTTGGTGAGAGTGCGAGAGAAATATCATTGGACAACATGAGGTTCTTGGTACGGTGCTCTACTTGAGTGTGGTTGAGAAAAGGCCACTGCCGGAAGTTAAGCCGGATTTCCAGTGTCAAACATACTTTTGGTGAGCCTTAAACATCAAAGACACAACCTGTAGTTCCTTTCAGTTGTCCTCAGCTTTAAAAGTACAAACAGTGAGACAAAGGCCAAGACAAGAAACTTTTCTACTGTCCAACTTCTTAATACGCGAGCGGACGAGTTTTTGTAATCAAGTTGGATCGTGTTGAAAACTTGGGGAAAGAAGCATCCCCGCGAGATGTGATCTTCCATGTTAGATTTGTGTACACACATACTGGATGGAAAACACACTGTGATTTTGTAAAGGAAAGGCTTTTTCAACAGGTAACTACTATAAACTTTATGCATCAAATCCAATGCTGGCTCAGGAGTCACTAACATGTTGCTAATGCTCATATCAAATTAACTTGCATGTATTCACTTACGAGGAACTAAATGTAAAGCTTTCTGCATGATTAAAAGTTAAGTACTCGATGGTCAACGAGGTAGCTAAGTGCAAAATGTGAGGGCAACCTGTGATATGCACCTTCCTCCCGTTGGAACTCGAGTCCCTTTGAAATCGTACTTGTTGCGCGTAATAAGGGTCGGTGCAACATGGAGTCCGAACCCTTGCAAACGCTTACTGTAGGTAGCCATATTGGGATGAAGTGACTGAAAATTTTCCACGAGGCATGCAAATGACCCAAGGACTTGAAAACTCAGCTGGTGCCTATACTGTTACAGACCTTTGGTGGCGGTGGTGGGCAGCTAATTCCAGATTCCAGTAGCTTGCTACAAATGCAAACAAGGCTGGCTAAATTAGACTGGATCATGTTTATCTCCCAAGACGGTAAGACGGTGTCTGCATGATTTACGCAGTGCGATTCAACGCAAGTTTTGGCTGCATCGTAGGAGGAAATGAAAGTGAAAGTGCAGAATACACAACAAGTTTCTATCCGGCAAACTTGATTAAAATATTGCCCAAAGTTAGTCCTTCGTCGTGGTAAAGCTTCAAAGGTTGCATTCATGAATTCCTGATAGGGCCATCAGCCCGCCAATGTTGCTTATTTTGGTAGAAGTGGCTTATGTGCCATGTTCTTGACTCTCATACTCCAAGTTACGAGGTGAAAGCAGGTGAAAGTATTATAAGAGCACCATGCATCACTTTGAGGAGCTGAGAAAAATGGTGCAAGTTGAACCATATGCTCGTCTCGATTAGGTAGTTGGTAGCCATGAAGCCTTATAAGGGTACTTTTTCCCGTCATTGTCCAACATCTAACTCTGACGAAGAGCGGATTGGCACTGCAAGAGCTCGTAGACAAAATGCGTGAAGGTTTAACTCAAGTTGAATACGTGAGCCAGTTTGTTTCTTCATGAAAGTTGTGAATAGCGCCATTTCCCTCTTATTTCTCCAGACTAAATAATGAAATGAGCAAATGCCTAGGTGGAAACTAAGTTCGGGCTGAGAAACAAGCATCAGATCGGAATAATCAGGTACGGAGAATAAATTGAAAATGGGAGGATTTTGTAATCAAGGCGGATAGATGAAAAAAGTTTGTGCTCGTCCATGCCTATTGGTAAACTACATGTTGGGTTTGGATGAGTCCGACTCGGAATGTTTTCCATCGGAAGAAAGAGACGGGTGGAAGGAGAGAGAGAGAGGGAGAGAAAGGAAGAAAATACTTGGAATTTCCAAGAGAAAACTGATAAGACATGGCACGTTTTACAAGAAGAAGCGTGTTCTCTGTACATGAGCCAGTATTGGTTCGAACAGATTAGTTCGGAATGAAAACGGTCGGAATTGCAAACATGCTGCGTGAGTATTACACTAACTGATCCGCATCTGTATTTGCTCAGTGGGTATAGACGCAGAAAAGTTGGACTAAGACGAAGACCCGATGTAAAATCACAAGCTGGCATAGCCATTGGATCTGGTTACAGTGCACAGTGGTGAAAGTACTCCACGGCTTTTAGCCCAGAGGAGTGGATGAGCGTGGGCAGGGTGCTTCCTCGGGTGAAAGCAACAGGGAAAGAAAAGACGACCAGAGAGCCATGTTCAATTTCGGTTCTGCGTACTTAAATTAGTTTCTTTGTGCTGGAAGGGAGATACAGACTCTACAGTCCATTAAGACTTGCTCAAACATGAAGGATGAAACTGGAAAGTGAATAAGAACTGCACTTGGCCGTCATTACTCCAAGCTTGCCATCCACTGCGGTCGGGCGCATCCTCACTATCCGTTCAAGGCCTGTAGAGTAGTGCTAGAGCGGTAGTCGCAGGAGAAAGTTAACTTTCTCCTGCATCAGCACGACGCGCATTCCGTTACGATTGCAATGTGCATCATCACCACTGGCGCCGGCACAAAGTAGATGCAAATGCAGGCTGCCAGACTGGGACTGGTTGAGGAGGACGTTCGATTATAAATGATTATTTCTATGGACTAAATGTGAACGATAAATTGTGGAGGGTGCTATGTGTGGAAATGCTCATTTCCTTATTCTTTTGGCCTTGGAAGAGAAAGAAGGGGCTACGTGCCTTCCGCGTTGCCTCCGCGCCCTTCCTTCAGTTTTCTTGAGATTGAGAAATTCAGCCGGGAGAAAGTTGAGCAAACGAGATTTACGAATTACTTTGACTCTGTTATCACGAAAGCGGGATGGGATAAGAATCCAGGCCGGTAATCATCCTCTAGTACACAGACGAGGTAGTAATCCATGAATCCATCCTATCATCCCCTCCTCACCGCTTCCAGTTTCACAGAGCAAAGGACCTCAAAAGGTTTCAAAGTTGAATGAGTGCGGAGCAGATACATTTCGTCAACATTCCACAGGCAGGGTGGGGTAGGAGGTTCTGATTTATTTTTCATACTCAACATTCTCATCTTGAGATGAGAGGTAACAAGCTATTTTTCTATTCCGAACTGGCAGAGGAAGCATTCCCTTTGAAGCTTTCCATTGGACTGAAATGGGTCTTATGACATATGCTCCTCACAACTCTCTCCATGTCGCTTCCATCTTCTCTTTGAGTTGTTCATTGCCTCTTTGAAAAAATAACACTGGTATATATAAAACTACCTTCCTTACGTTCCAATGAATGCATTCCCCCATTTTCCCATCCCCCGACTACTCACGTGCCATTTCCCTCCGTGTCTCCTATTCAACTTCACTCTAATCTAGAGCAAATAGGCTTCTCACAGTCCAAATACTGTAAATTCAACTTGTTTGATTACCAAAATCTTTTCCATCTCAACAAGATGGTACGGGATTGAAGGCACTTTGGATCTACTAAAGTCAGAATTTGAAATGATGACTTTCCCTTATTCACATATACATTCAATTTATATTCCTTCAATACGAGGCCAACTGGTTCCAAGTAGACGTTAGGCTTATCGTCACAAGGTTGCAGACACTTCCATGGTTTGCACGTTTGACCGACTGAGTGACTGAGGATTAAGGAACAGGATCTTGTCAAGTACTGCCTTATTGAATGGGTTACGGTGGTGAAAAAATATTACGAACATGCATACGAAGTTGATGGGGGTCTGAATCTCTCTTGTTATGGAGATCTCAATTGCGGCCATCTTGGCACCATTATGGAGGAAAAGCAGCCTTCGGCCGTAAAATACTTGGGATAATCTCTTGTCATTTGGTCTCACACCCAGTAACTCCTGGAAGAGGCAGAATGTCGGAGCCTTGAGCAGTGCTATTTTTTGCCCATCATTCGCCTTTCCGTGCATACATTCATGTGGAATTTGCCAGCAATTACAAACACGTATGTGAGAACGGAGAAGACAGCTGGAAAAAATCCTTCATCGCTTCAAGAAGGGATGCAAACAAGGAAGCTATAGTCGTGACTAATATCGATTGAATCTACGGCCATAAAATCGATTATGCCGGCAGTTGAATGAGTACTTGTTCCTCCAGCTCCTTTGCCGCACCGAGTTCTCATTTACTGTGAAATGGCAGTGGCCAAAATATTTACTTTTATAGCACAATATTTCTTCGACAACAATAAAGTTTCTCGAGCAGGGGGCTTCGCCAGCTTTTACTGCCTCCACTAAGCCGCAAAATATGATGTCGATTTTTATCTTGGCGCTCTCAAAGTGTCTTCCCTCTGATCGTCGTCTTTTAGAGGCTCAATATAATTTTTTCTGATTTGTAGCTCCATGTCGTGGCAAGCGCCCCACTCTTTCTCACTTCCTTCGCTCCTTGAATGGGATTTCATTCCGGTTCTGTATATACTTGTGTGCATCCAAGCCGTTCCGCCCTTTCACTCCCCGTTAGAACAGGATGGAGGGAGGGGAAGGAGGCAGAGGGTGGCAAGTTTGCAACGAGGCTATGAATTGCATCCATCTTTTGCAAATGCTTCATCGCTCCTGATTTCCCAGCAGAATTAATGGGAAGCTGTAGCCTCTGCGTTCACCAAGCTGGCCATTGTGCTTGTCAATAGCGCATCATTGAATTTTTCACGCCGGGCTGATCTTCAGTCCGTGAATATTAGCCGCAGACCAACTTCACAATAATAATATCCGGCTGAGGAATGCGTAATTACACACGATTGCCGAAGCTGGAGTTGCCGATTGGGAAACCAGGCTTGGAGTAAGTGAAATCGGTGGTGAAATTCCATCGACCAAGTTCATTTGCGGCGAATACCAAACTTGTTACAATAACTTGTGAAGCAGTGGAGCAGAAGACGGTACGCCTCAATGCCTCGTTGTATGCTCGAGCAAGTTTGGGAAATTTCAAATCCATTATTAATGGTAATTAAAAAGACGCACTCCCTCCACGTATCCGTACTCAAGCCATGTTTTTTCAGCCGCAAACCCATTTAGGTTTACGCAATGGCTACAAATTAAAACTGCAATTTCGCCATCCACCACCACGGGAATTCCACAGTTGCTCCTCCTGCACAAATCAACCTTTGTTTCGAAATCATCCGGCAGCTTGCCGAGTGCACGCATTACGATACCTTCCGGTCTTGTTTTGTCGGTGAAAGAGCATTGGAAACGGGTATACGTTGTCTGGCTCCTTACGCTACGTTTGTCTGCACTTTTGAACTTGGCGGTGTAAGGAAAGGGAGGAGGACAGCACTTCACAAACTGAACCAAGATCACCACATGGGAAAGAAATAGTAAACAGTTCGGGTATCTTATCTATGGCAACGTTTGGAGAATTGCGGTGAAAGTGCCCCGGTGACAACTACTTCCTTGATCAGTGTGCAAAAAAGACACTACGTTTCCAACTTGATTCTCTGAGAGAGTGGGAGTCAGCGAGGGAGAGGAAGAGCGGCAAGGTTACACTTTCTCCGCCGCTCCTGCCCACAAACTATGACTGCACGACCTACAAAAAGTTGGTGTAAACGGAGTCCAGAGGATTGTTTAAATGGAGAAATATTAAAGTAGGGCCTTGTGGGTACGAATGAATAATTTAGCCTCCCCTCTACCTCCCAAGTACATCCGCCCGACTCTTTCATTTCCTCGCCGCAAGTTTAATACTAGCAGGTCTTCTCGCGTATCGTCCTTGCCGCATCTGGACAAGCTCGTGTCTTCATTAGACGGAAAATTTTATACGCAATCACATCTCACGGCTCCGACTTTTGCAATTTCAAATTCCTGCAATACAAAATAGCGAGAGCGAATAACATTCCTGTAATGAAGAAGCGCTCCATCTCTCCGTGTCGAACCCACCATTACATTCAAAGTCTGAGGCTGCCGCTGGCTTAACGCACTTAACTTTCGGAGAGGTCGGTAGCGAATGAACACTTGGGTATGTTCAAACGCACTTTCAGACTTCGATCTTTCAAAGTCTCTGAGATGAAAAGATATTACTCAAATCATCAAGAGTCGCTTTTGCACGTTTTTGCTAACCGTTCGTACGGCTAGCGCCTTTGCACCGATTCGCTGCTATCCATAAATCATATTTGTTATAGAAGCCGTCATAAAATTCCAAGTTGGTACGTCCAAAGGAATCAATTCGAGCTATGACGTAACTATGCCAGCTCACATATCACGAACATACCGAGTTACGTAATACGCGAAACCATCAGATACATAATTGCGGAGGGACGTTGATAAAAATCCATGCTCGGATCTCTCCGAAGTTGAGGGAAGGATGGGGCGGGGTGGGGGTGGGATGGATGTTGCAGCTTGGATCCATCCGGAGTTGAGTCTCATTAAGAATAAAACAAGAGATGATGCGTGGACTATAACTGCAGAAGAAAATGAGCTGAGAATTATAGAGCTGGTGGATCACAGTGTTTGGAAATAAATTAGGTGTCGGAGGATTTTCTCTCAAGGAGGAGAAAGCCTCCACGCTGTGCCACTGAACCAGATGTTTTTCCAGCTCTGTTGACTAACTCAGCTTAGGATGATTTAAGCAAGGCACATGACCCCGCTTTCATGATGCGGGAAGGATATGTACGCCTACTACGGAAACTTGCTGCTTTCACCACCACAATAGATGAGCCAAAAGGTGAATGTATTTAGACGAGGGGAGCGTAGGGGGATGTTGCGGTGCAGGAAGAAAGTTTGCGAGCATAATAGAAAGTTTCTTCCGTATCGCCTCGGCTCAGGGATCAGAGCAGCAGAGTGTCAGCAAGTGCTGTGAGAAAACGTGTTAACTTGGTCGAGAGAAAGGGTTTCAAATTTTGTCTGACTTTGGCACAGGAAATATAAAAAGTAGGATGATTTACTGTCCCACAACCGGGAAAAAAGGGGTGACTGACATTCAATGTTGCAGCTGCGGGATATTCCTTGTTGAAAGGCAACTCTCCCTTTTCGCGCCTCCCTCACATACCTGTATTAAGAGTGTGACTTTTGCTAGCAACTGCGTGAAAAATTACAGTACTCAAAGAACCGAGAAGGGGGAAACGCCAACAAATACCCAATCCACCTTGAACAACAGCCTACACCAAATACATATGTTGGATGAAAAATAGCTTCAATACGACTTTTGTTTCACTGTGAAGTGAACAACTATCCCACGGAATAACCTGAGCCACAAACCAAAACAAGAAACAGGCCAATGTTTGCAAGGGGTTGGAACTGCGGATTCCAGCGTTGCTGTACGACTTACCTCACTTGGGTCTCTCATGATCCGTTTTGTCTTGAGGAATTGTCTTAAGGATTTACATCGGAAGATCGATACCGACTTTCCTTCATGCTGATTGACAGACATGATGGCCTGACTCTCTGGAAAACATTTGTGGATAATGAATCTTGTTTTCCGTAAACATGTTTCATGCACTGCATTTACGATCGTTGAACGAGAGGTTTAGACCGATACTCGGATTTGACCGAGGGAATTTTTCACCCCCTGTTAATTTTTCACAACCGGTGAAAACAGCACCAAATGCTTCATTTGTACTGGGTGAAGAGCTTCGTAATGATATGAGAAGGAGTGTGGATTGATTGACGCGTGGAACTTTTTGCGGCGAAACTACTCCTGAATAAGGATGGGTGAAAGGGAAAGGATTGCCTGACCTGGGCACATACCAGGGAAGCAAGTAGGCATGAGGGAGTTGTGAAGCCTTGACTGAAAGTTGGGCTGTCCTGCTCTCGGAAATTGATTGGCACGTCTTTTATGCTCCTTTGTAGCACAAATCTTATTTGCCCTGTCAAAGTACAGAGGAAAGGTTCAAAGTCGACTTGTCGGCCTAGGATTGTGAAATTGTCAAAGTTTTAGAATTATCTGCGGTCCTCATCCTGCTCAAGTCGTGCATCTTGCGAGATATCTCTCACAGACTAAATGCTTCCGTCTTCTCAATTGCCAGCTTCCAGGGTCCTGGCCGCTGACTCTGAGAGCGACAAGGAAATATTTCCTTCATTGCTAAAGCGTGGCTGCGCCACCTCAAGCATTCTCCTCCACCGCAACATCTGCTCTCACGTAAAACTTTTCAACGGTGCTATCATCGACGGCTATAAAGCCATACAAGGATTGCCTCAGTTGTATAGTTCCAGCCGGATGTTTCATGTTTGACTTGTTCTTTGCGCAAGCTATAGACGGCATTGGAAGCTCCATGTTGCAGTACTCCATTGTATCGAAAATAATCCTTTATTCAAGGAAAAGAACAATGAACGGCGCCATGTTCTAAATTCTGCGGAGCGCTACACGAGCTGCATGAGTGAAAGTATGGAGAAATTGTGTGGTGGAGCCGAGACGCTGTGGCAAAGCTCCCTGCAGCTTGCAGCTGGAGAAAGCCTTTGACTTGTTTACTTGGTATTCCACGCTAGGCTACACGTAGTCATCCTCACGACTGGTGATATACGATTGAGGTGAAAAGTTTCCTTCACACCTTTCAAGTGTATGTACTTGTTGTTTCCGAAGAGTTTGCTGGCTAACAGTTTGAAAGGCTGAGAGATGGGAAAAAGGGCCGAGATTTTTATTGCAAAACTTTGAGCATGATGATATCATGTGTGAAGAAAGATATAAGGGGGCCGTACGGCTAAGCTACTACTGCCACCAAGCCGACGAATGGTTAGGCGCTAACTTGTCCAGGTTCACGTCCAGGGATGGTTGTGATACATTCTCGGTTAAGCTGGGTTTTTTTCTTTGGAGGGCAAAAGTGGCATGGGAAGCGACGTTTTGAAAGGCTGCAGGAGGCCGCTTGTGGAGCGGACATAAAAACTTCATTTGAATTTTTTCTAGGATATATCAATGACAGAAAAGTTTAAGAAAACCACTACTAAAGGAAATTGAAGTGTATTTCTGGCACATTTTCCCGCTGCATGAGAAGGTGATAAAACGAATTTAACAAATACTCCACAAGAGACTTAAGCCAGCTCCATTTTTCTTTAAAGCGACCGGAACCCCCTAATCACGGCGAGGTAAACCAGGACGCGTTAGAAGCATCACCTTAGGCCCTCCATAAACTGCTGGATGGAAACCAAAGTTTCTCGCACATTAAAAAAGTTGCGCCCAATTTGAATTTCAAAGATGTTTGCAGCTCGTACAAAAGGAGAGGAGGAAATGGAGTTATCCAAACTGTCTTTGGGCGGGGACGAAATTTTCCTACCTCATTCCCTGTCCTTCTCTCCATCTCTCTGTCGACTCCAACATGTCTTATCCCCTGCTATGGCTTTTACGTGCTGCTCTTACTCTTCGCTTATGTTATCTCGCATCCTTTTTGTAAGCAGAGGAGTACGAGTACAGCCGTAGTAGCAGACTTGCTCCTGTCCCTAATCCTAATAGATGTTAGTGAAAGTAGGGAAAAAAACACTAGATCCACTTTCACTCCTGTAGAGATGCCAGACCACAAGGGCTGAAACGGGAGAGAAGTGGCTGGGAAAAGCATGTGACACATGCTACGTCATTTAAACAGGTATTGTCTGACTTTTGTCCCAGGGCTGGAGTGGTTTTTAGATGTGGAGAGAAAGCCCACGGCTTGACTGCATTTTCAAAAGAGTGGGAGTTTACAGGGACCGGAAACACGCTTTTGATAAGCCAGAACAAGGGTGCGGGCATAAAGGTGGGGAAAAATCCGGTTAATGCCGGGTAATTTACAGAATCTCTGCTTTCCTTTCTCTTCTCCGAGAACAGGTTAGGAGATCAAGTTGCAAAAGATTCCCGCTCAGATTGTACCACTAATGAGATAAAGGAAGAAAACGGTAGACATGCTCCTCATTGTTTTCAGCAAAGAACACGTTCTGCCTCAATAAACTCCGTTGGCGTGATACGATAAGACTGGCGTCGAAGTCGTGTAGGAAATTTACATTTCTGCCTCTCTCTCTCTGTCTCTCTCTCTCTCTCTCTCTCTCGCCTCAGGTGCACTCAATACCACGCGGGTTGTCACAAGCAGGCCGCTGCTATTACTGCTCCTATTTCCCGTTCTTGTACAAATTTACCGTTGCGGTACTGCCGAACTGGTTGGGATAACGGGAACAAACGATCCATGTCTCCGCACTTGCAAAAGGATTTCTTTTAAAATTCGGTTAAAGCAGTAAACAGTACGGGAGGATGTTCACACTTTGGAGTTAAGTTGCAGCACCTGGAAGGAGTGACGGCCATTTGTCCCATTTGTTTATTTTTAGCTCAGAGTTTGTTTCTGTGGACGAAAACTCGTCAAAACCACGAATGACGCATGAAGCTCAGGTTGGTCANAGAGTTTGTTTCTGTGGACGAAAACTCGTCAAAACCACGAATGACGCATGAAGCTCAGGTTGGTCACACTTGAGTGGCTGAAACACAGTGGTGGATTCCAGCTAGGCTGACATTCGTGAAGGTTCTGGGACTGGAGTTGAGAAAAATGTGTCATCGATTCAAAGAATTTGCTCAAGTGAGAACGGACAAAAATTGGTGAAAAGAAGTGCTGAAAGCATTCAGGAGAAAGTTTAGTTCCTCTACTCACAGTTGTAAAGAGGAGAGACAGTGGTTGCTCCGGGCTGGTGGCTGATGGCAAACCAGTCTTTCAGTTTCACCAACTTACTTGGAATAATAAACTTTGTACTTTTTGCTGTGGCTACTGGTAACAGTCCTCCACCCGCACCGTTCAGTGATGAGCTGAAATTTCCAAAAGTTTCTCCAACGACCGCTTCAAACCAGCTTCTTCGCAGCGGCTCTTGCGATCAGCGATAATACGTAACTATACGCCGAAATGGAATATTGCAATGCATCAAAAACGAGTTCCGCGTTTGCATAATAAGCATCTCTGAACCGATTGCTCACAGAATATTCTCCGTCCTCGCCGACCTTCCTTGTATCCTCTGGTTTTCCTCTTGATTTTTCCGGCCGTTGCGGCTTGTTTTCCCTCACAAAATGGAAATTCAAAGCGGTTTAAAGAAATTTTTATGCAAGGGGTGAATGGTGTATTTCAGTCAAGATCCATTTTGACATGCACTCTGAATGTATGAGATGCTGCAAGCTATCCCGAGACCGGGTCGGGAAAAAGGTTTCCTCAAAACTTACCGAGACATCACTTGAGATGCTAATGTCGGAGCAACTTTTCCACGTGCCGGAGATGCGTTCTTTGGTAGTAGGGCGTATATATAGCTTCACATTTGTTTTTTATCATGTTACTTTCGAAAGACTCCACGGTTAGTTGGCTTCTAACTAGTTTTCCAGAGTAGGCACCCAATGAACACATGCTGGTTACAATAACGTTACCCTTTGGTTGCAAACCGTTTGCAACGTTATAACGTTATAGAGTTATGGTACCACGTTTCTGTAGCGTTTCAAACCGACAAGAAGGAAA
>VRMD01002473.1:0-13187 GCA_009872375.1 Sminthurides bifidus | reverse complement strand
TCCAGTTTTGTTATTCCTTCAGCGTTATCCGAACCTGTAGCACGTCATGACTCATGATGTACCAGCCCCCTGAAGGAAACCTGGTCAAGTTCACCCGTGCAGTAGAGCTTCGACTACGGGTCACGAGACTTTTGCAGGGTCAAAGTACCCGACTGAGGCCTTACCAACAGTATCTCAAAGCAACAATCAAACTCGGTAACGTCTTGTTCATCCTCCCCTACTCATGGGACACTCAGAAGCAGCAGCCGGTGCCGTCGTCCTCGGGTTTTGGCCTGAAGCTCTGGAAATTCCGGGCTGGGATTTTGGCGATGCATTTCCTGTATACGATGGTTCGACTGGTGAAAGCAATGCTGGAGTCTGGAAGCTCAAGCCCCGGGGGAAAGTTCCATGTGCTGATGACAACCTTCTTTTACTTTCTGGGGCCGCTCTGCGAGCTTGTGAATGTGACTTTCAGGCATCAGTGGCAAGGTCATGTGGTGAAACAAATGAAACTGTTCAAGATAGCTGAAGGTAATCTGTAATTATAATTAAAATCAGGATTTTCTCCATTCTAATTGTCTTGAAAATCTCTGTTTGAGCTGCATGCATTTCAGAAAACTTAACACGCTCTGAAGTTGAGAACCTTGCGACGATTGGTGAACTGATCGAAATGATTGCGCTGGCCACTTTGCCGTCTAATGTGGCCGTGGTGGCAGCACATGCGTTGGTATTCAACCGGCACCCAGGCTCAGTGTTCCCCTTGGTGGAATTCGTTGCAGAAGAAGTTCAAGAATTCCGCGGAGGCGATGAATCCTCCTACGTGGCTTTCGTCGTATGCTATGCGGTGTCAGGAATTTTGCAGCTGTACATCGTATTGAATATTGCAATTCTGGGGATTCTGTTTCTGCAAACCATCATGAATAGCTCAACAACAGCGTTCATGATGCTTCGGTCTTTCAGGTAATCAAATCTTCAAAAGGTAGGCCATATAAGTACTGTTCTTAAAGGCTAATCTAATTCTAATTTCAATTGCTGTCTCCAACTAGATCGGGGAACTCAAACTTCGTCGGAATCAAGTTCAAAACGGCTCAGTTGTCCAAGATTCAGTACTTCAATGCCACCAGACTTTTAATCGACGAGTGTGCCAACTTTTATCAGATCGCGGGTGGCTGCATCCATTTGCTCGTTAGCATCCTCGTGGTGATCAGTGCATATTGCGTCATTCGAGTCGGCGGACTTGTGGGTCTCGTAGCTGGATTGACTGGCATGAGCTTCTTAATCATGATTCTAGCTGTGATTGACTACGCGGCCAATTTGAACTGCCATTCCGGCAAACAGATAGAGGAGTGGCTAAACACGTCATTTCAGTTCGGGTCACTGGAGAGAAAGTCGCTGAAGCCGCTGCGCAAACTGCGCTTTCATGTCTCCAATATGTATACATTTAGCAAGATGACTGTGGTAATCACCTTCGGTGTAATAATTGACAATACTGTCAACATCCTGCTTGTTAAGTAGATGTACTTGCGATGATTTAATCGTTATTGTACTGCACTAGCAACTACGTTCATTAGGAGCATCTATTCTTAGCATTTCCTCCAAGTGTTTCCTCTCAGCCCTACTACTCGGGTAAAAATTCCGAAGGAAGAACGTCTAAAATTTTACTTTTGTACCTAATTACAAGTGCTAATGAGCGCAGATAATTAATTGACCTAGCAAAGCTAATTTTTAGATGGTACAAAATTATTTTTACTTGCTCATATCCCTTTGCACTTCCCCAGCGTAGCTGGTGAGCTCTTACATATCCATATTATGGTATCGGATGGTAGATTGTGAGAATAATTGTATTAAATTCCAGTTTCTAGTAGCCAATAATTGGGTTAAAGATACTTGTCATTGTAATTGTCAACTGAGAAGATTTATCATGACAATTAAAAGTTCATTTCGGTATTTGGCTTCTGTACCAAAGCAATTAGTATTACGTCTTAAAAATAAATTGAATTGGAGACCTGCCGGAAGTCTGAAGTCAAAGTTTGAATCAAAAAGTAGTTTTGAGGCCAGAACGGGAATATCGGATGTGAACATTGTTTATGCAGGTCACAAAAGCATCCCGAGCGATGGAGAAAGTATTGGTGTCATGGAAACGATCCGATCATCGATGGGAAATTGGGGAGATGTGAACATTGTTTATGCAGGTCACAAAAGCATCCCGAACGATGGAGAAAGTATTGGTGTCATGGAAACGATCCGATCATCGATGGGAAATTGGGGAGATCGTACTGCATTTGTAAGTTTTGAAGTTACTTTTACATTGAGATCATTTCACGATGTCCGAAATCGAAATTTGACGTAAATGTTAAAATTCAATGAATTATTTCGTTCTCAACTTAGGAATGCGCAGCTACCGGACTTGCTTTTACGCATAACGATGTTTTCATCAATGCAAGAAGTCTGGCCAGATCCTTTACGCAGGCGGGGCTAAAATCAGGTGATATTGTGACTTTTTGTTCTCAAATTAGGAATGCGCAGCTACCGGACTTGCTTTTACGCATAACGATGTTTTCATCAATGCAAGAAGTCTGGCCAGATCCTTTACGCAGGCGGGGCTAAAATCAGGCGATATTGTGACGATCGCTTTGCCGAACAGTCCGCTGTACCCAGTAGTGTATTATGCCCTTTTGGAAGCGCAATTAGTCGGGAATCTGATCAATCCATGGGTAACACCAAGTAAGTTGTGGCGGTTGGCCTTTTATGCTGGTTTCAATGTAAAATTAGGCCTAATTGGGATTTTTGCAGGTGAGTATCGCTTAATTATGAATTTTTTCTGTAGAAGAGATCCAGTCCATGATGGAGCGTGTCCACAGCAAAGCGGTCATTGCATCCCCGCAACTGATCCCGAATATCTCCGCCATGAAACTCGAGCAGAAGATAATTTCGTCAGGGGGCGCTGAAAAAGATGTTCACAGTCTCAAAGACATGATTACGGCGAACACGGTGGCAGTGAGGCAGGAAACATGGTCGCCACAGCCTGTAGATAGAGCCAGAACAGCAATGATCTTCTGGACGAGTGGAACAACCGGAGAGGCCAAACCGGTCATGGTAACCCAGGCATCTATGGTTGCTCAGCTTCATCAGGTGGCGCACCCTAGCGTGTCTCCGTACACTCCTGGAGAGGGGGTGGCTTTGGGCTTGCTCCCCTTCTTTCATGCGTACCCGAACGTTATGGTACTGAGGAACGGCTCCTTCGTTGGGTCGAAGGTTGTTACTGTTCCAAAGTTTGATGCGGAATCCTTCGTCCAAGCCGTGAAAAAGTTTAAGGTGAAGTGATAATATTGGAAAATCTGTATGCTTTCCAGTACAAAGAACTTCAACAGTACAAGAATATGCTTTGCTTTGTTCTTGATCAAAACTCTGATTATGTTATGATTGTAGCCAAACGTAATTCCTGTCGGTCCGGCTTTGCTCAAGCTTCTTGGCCATTCTGACCGAATAGCCAAAGAAGACTTAAAGGAGCTTCATACACTGCAATGTGGGGGTGCTCAAGCTACGAAGGCAACTATTGAAAAGTTTTTGGAGAAGACCAACAACAAGGTGTTCTTCCAGTCAAGCTATGGATCGACAGAACTCGGGCTTTCGTTCATTACTCCTGTGTCGAGTAAAAACGTAAAGATTGATTCTTTGGGCAAGTTATTGCCTGGAACAAAAGCCAAGATCATAGATGACCATGAGGTCAACTTGAGTTGGGGCCAGAGTGGAGAGCTTTGTGTCAAGGGTCCCCAGGTGAGATTGCAGTTGTGGTTGCTTGCATTCCATTTTTTGGCATGGGACGCTCAACAGATTACGTTATTCATTTGCGATTTGAAATTGGATGGGGTGATAATTTTGCAGATGCTCAACGGCTATTTTGCTGACGATAGCCGAACGCTGCAATCAATCGATTCCAGGGGTTGGTACAGGACAGGAGATCAATGTTCCTATGACAACGAGGGATTCTTCTATTTCCACGACAGGATGGAGGACATAATTGTAACCCAAGGAAAGGAGGTATGGCACATTATATTTTGATGGAACTGCATATGGAAAGTCTTCATTAACAGAATTTTTCCAAAAATCAATGGTCTCTTGGCAGGTGTCACCAGCTTTTTTGGAGAGTTTGTTAAAATCCCACCCTGGGATACGCGATGCTGCCGTAATCGGTGTCAATCAGTCCGGGATTGGACAAGTGCCTAAGGCATTTGTTGTTGCAAGAGACGATGCACTGAATGCCATACGATGTAGAAGAATTCATTAAAAAGCAATTACCTTCGCACATGTCACTTCAAGGGGGAGTGAAGCTTGTTAAGGAAATACCTAGGAACCCGATTGGCAAAGTGCGAAAATATGTGCTGAATTAATTACATTTTAGACGGTAAAAGTAGATTTAAATTGTCAAAAAAGGTAGTTTCAGAGCTCTAAAAAACTACTGATTCTCTTCTTGGTAAGATAAGGTTCTTAGAAGCTATTCTATCGAGCCCACAGCATCAAGATAAGTAATACTAACAATGGAAAATAAAGGACCCTGACAAAGTCCAACCAGTAGGCCCTAGAACCAAAGAAATGTAATTTCATTAAAATTAAGATACAAAAATCCACAGATTCCTTGCGGAACCCCCAAATTAATAGTTAAGTCCATATTTACCTCCGAAGAGCCTTCTTGCAGTCACCGATTTCGGTGTCTTTGGTCCTCAGTATGTGCTTTTTCATAGATCGATGATACGCATCGATGTAGCTCGACCAGTCAAAATACTCCTCTCCAGTAGGAAAGAGATTTTGGTCCTTGAATGACATCTTCTTATGCAAGGCCGTCATATTGGCTCTACTATAATCCCGTCCTTTAAGTCCCCAAAACATTGACATTCGCTTGTGCTTCATAAACAAGGCGGAAGTGAATCTGCAAGGCAGGTCAAAGGTCAAACCTTAATCAAATTCCTTGACCACAGGAACCACACCGTTATCAAGCTTGCCATAAGCTATCAATCGTTATATTAGAAGAGTGCACTTACTCGGGTTTCTTCATCTGCAGCATAGAAATCAGGTCAAGTAACTGGGCTGGAAGAATAACGAAGAAGAGAAAGTACAGCATATAAAGGTATTGATTCCGAATACAAAGTGTTCCAGGGTACCAAGCGATTTCCTTCTGTGGATTTCGTATGGCCGATTTCTTGGCATAGTGAAAGAGTAGGTTGAACGAAATCGGTTCTTTCGCAACGCAGTTGTAGTACTTTGCTACAGGTGGTCTGTGGCAATGAACCAATTCAAAACACCAAAGAGTCATCCAATGACATCAGGAAAGCCAAATTGTCTAGATGTCTAGAAGAGGTCCAACTCACTAACCGTTCAGTGGCAACATCCCAGGCCACGGCAAGCAGACCATTAACACAAATGTCTGCTGGCAGGAGCGTTATGGTTTCATTCNATTCCCGTCAATCATAATGCAAGGAAGCAGGCCAGACCCACAACCGAGAATGAAGGCCGCTATTGAGACGCCAGAGTCCATGAAACCAGGCTCAGGTTCGTTAAGACATCCGCCAACTAATGACACAAGCAATTACCACTCAATTAGCCACATACCAATTAAAATTACTAACGAAGAATTTTTCAATTTCTATCAAAGTTATTGTGTGAACCTGCAGGAAGTCGAACTACCGCCAAAGGCATTTTTTCCGCGTACGATTTTACTAACGTCTCAGTAGCCGTCTTTGCGAACATGTAAGTGCCACCAAAAGCTCCACAAATCCTTTAAAATTGGCATTATTTTTCAATAAATCTTTTAGAATTGTAATTGTCATCACTTTTCCTGGCCTTCACCAGAGGCATAATTGCATAAGATTGTATGTGTTCGATCTTACTCTTCCTCAAGTTCTTGCAGCTCACGTCCACTTTTTCCCTTCAAAAGGGATTTTATATTGTCCACGTCGACGAAAAAGTTGTCTGCTTTTTCTTCCAGGTGTTTCAAGTCATAATATACGGTGAAACTGGACGCGAATATGAAAACCTGCGGAAATGTGTCATATCAATTCTGGCCAATTTGATGCCATTATTGGTACCTTGCAAGATAGTAAGTATAAGAATTCTACCAAAGAAATGTGAAAAATTCAAAGGTATTTACATCCATCCGTTTCATTTCAAGGCACAGATCAAGTATTCGCTTCGTCCCCAGGTAATTTGTATCGAGAGATTCCACCAGAGGAAGGTTCAATTTGATATTTGCAGCGACATGTAGCACAATGTTCACTTGATTCGTTAATATTGATCGAGTCACGGTATCCATGCCAAGGTCATCATTCGAAAGGTCACCCTCTACCAGAACGACTTTGTTTAATGCCTTTGGGTTTGTGCTAGCTAATTTTGCGAACACCTACGAAGTTAATAAATAAAAAAAGCAGCAAGTGTTGCTGTAACTGCGTGCAACATGTCCACTAACACTAACATTAATCCATTGGCTTACCGGACTTTTCAGGAACTCTTCCAGCCGCTCTCTGGCACTCTTCCCCAATTTGGCCCTCATGACGACATAAACGAGTTTCACATCAGGGCAAGAACGGAGGAGTTTCTCCGTAACAATTTTTCCCACCGTACCGGAAGCACCGGTGATGAGGACGCACTTATTGGCGTAAAAGTTTTGAATTTCGGACATGTGTTCAATAATTAATTGCACACCTGAACAAACCTGATGCTGATCCACGTACCTCAAGACAATAACTGGCTGATCGTCTACGACATTGTACGAGTTTCTTCATGTCGTATTGTCAAATCCATGGCAGAAGCCGCCACCAGCAAAGCAAGTCAGCAGCACGCATTGAACAATTGAGAAAGTTACGTAATGGTTAGAGGACACATTAGATTTGGCGAGATTTGCGTAGTTGATGCTATTGGACTTTGCGTAGCCTGGTGGATATGTAGCTAACATGAGGAATGAGTTGAGACAGATGAGACATGATGCAAACATGTTTCTTTTGATAGCAAACAAGCTCGGAATAAAAAGTCACTGCGACAATTGCTTGAATGAAAAACTTGTAGCACTGGTTCCTTGAGCCTTTATGAAAAAGCAGCAGAATATGAAACAGAGTGAATAATGAATTTGATAAATTTCAAAATTAATTATCCTGTCTTTAAAATTCTATACAGCTACGAGCCTTTGACATCTCGTTTAAAATCTTTGACATACTGTTCAGGTTTTTATGCATTTTGCCTGGAAAAAGATCCCAAGGTCCCGTCTTCTTCAGAGGCCTCCCTGAACAATGGCGTCTAGATCCATTGAAAAAAAGATTTCCTTACAGGATCTTCATAAGAATGATTAAAAGGAGAAGCGTTGGGAAGTACAGCAGTCTGAAGACGTTCATCCAGTAAGCCCTTGATCGGAAAATAGGAAAGTTGAGATTGGGTTCGGATCTTGAGATCTGCTAATTCGTTAACAAATTGGTACGTGTCTATTAAGCAGGACATACCTGCGAAGAGCTGCGCGGCATTGGGCAGTGTCAGAGTCCTTGACTTTCAAAACATGTTTTTTCAAAGATCTGTTGTACGCATCAAAGTAGCTGGACCAATCGAAATATTCCTCGCCAGTTGGGGAAAAGATTTTGATCCTTGAAGGACTTTTTATTGTGCAAGGCGACCATGTTGTCTCGATGGAACTTTCTCTTCTTCAGGAGCCAAAACATGGACATTCGTTTGTGCTTCATGAACAAATTGTATGTGAGCCTGGAATTAATGGGATTACACAAGAGTCATTTTGATATTTTGTTGAAAATAGCCTTGTTATCCACAATCCCTGGTGATGCACTTACTGCGGCTCTTTCATCTGTAACATTGATACCAGATCAAGGAACTGAGCGGGCAAGATGACAAAGAAGATGAAGTAGAACATGTAGAGGTATGGGTTGGGAATGCAGATGGTCCCTGGATACCACAAAATGTCTTTGTGCGGGTTCTTCAGCGCTGATTTTCTGGAGAATTGGAACAGTTGTTGGACCGTGATGGGGTCCTTGGCAACGCAGTTGTAGTATCTGGGCGACGCCGGCCTGGATAAAACAACTTGTTAATTACCATGGCAATTAAAGATCAACTTGTTGCGAGCTTAGCAGGCGCTTTTGAAGTTTGTGCCCTAAGGATAGTTTGTAGCTCACCTGTCTGTTGCAACATCCCAGCCAATTGCCAAGATGGCGTTCGCAGAAATATCCGCGGGTACGATATGGGATTCGTTCTGTCCGTTATCCATTAAAGTATGGCATCATCCCGGATGCACAGCTCATGACGAAAGCAGCTACGGAGATTCTGGAATCCATGAACCCTGGCTCTGGTTCTAGTAAGCAGGCACCGACTGGAATAAAAAATAATGAGTTTTGGCTACCTTACTTCTCAAGCAGTACAATTCGATAACGGGATCTTGACTTAACGGTTTTGTTTAGTACCTCCCGGAAGTCGGATGACCCCCACTGGAAACTTGTCCGCGTAACCTTTAACCAGAGTTTCTGCTGCAGTTTTGGTGAAGACATAATTTCTTCCTGGACCACCTGCTATCCTGAAATTCCAAAATGACTGAATTTAGGTCACCATGAAATGAGCAGATTCTCATTGCAGCCATTCTGATTGCTTACTCTGCCTCCAGCTGCTTGAGCTCCGTGCCAGATTTGAGAGCCAAGGTTTTCTTTATGTTATCCACGTCGATGAAGTAGTTGTCTGCCTTTTCTTCCAGCTCGTTCAGGTCGTAATATGCCGCGAATGTAGAAACATGGACAAAAGCCTGGATGATTTCCATGTGATTTAGCAAACGTTAGAACTTGGTACAAATCCAATTCAAAATAAAATTGATGACATGTTGAATATAACGGAGTCGATTGTGTAAGGTACACTTACGTCCATCTTCTTCATTTCGAGACACAGATCCAATATCCTTTTCGTTCCTAGATAATTTGTTTCGATTGAATCCACAAGAGGAAGGTTATGCTTGATATTCGCTGCGAGATGCAGAACTACATTAACTTGATTTGTTACTACGGATCTTGTCACAGAATCCATGCCAAGCTCTTTTTCAGAAACGTCGCCTTCAACCAGGACGACCTTGTTTAGGACTTTTGGATTCGTCTCTTCTAAGGTAGCAAATACCTGGAAGAAAGTAATTACTTGCTAGCGGTTGACCTAAAACAGTTACGTTAAGGCTCGATCACTTTTTCGATAACGAGCTCATAAAAACTTGTTGTTTTCACTTAACATCGAGTCTCTTGCGTAACTTACCGGACTTTTAAGGAACTCTTCAACCCTTTCTTTCGGACTTTTCCCTGTTTTCGCCCTCATGAGAACATACACAAGCTTTAAATCAGGACAGGCTCGGAGCAATTTTTCTGTGACGATTTTCCCCACCGTGCCAGAAGCCCCGGTGATGAGAACGCACTTGTTGGCGTAGAAATTTTGGATTTCAGACATGTTCCTCGAATAAGATCGATAACTCTGGACTGGAGTTGATGAAAAAATGGAAAAGTAAGCTACAAGGGGAGTTAGCAACCGTTATAAATCGTGACGACACTAATGACAATGATCACCATAAAATATATTCGTTTAACGCTATAATTCGGAACCCTCATGAACTTTCAACGCGATGTGGCTGGTGGCGCACCTTACTCTGAGTTGTTGCATGAAATTCACCCTAGGTACGCATTCGAATAGGCCACTTTCAGTTAATTTACCGGAGAACTGACGTGTTTCAATGCGAGACTGGCCAGGACAGCAAAGATTAATTGATAAATTACTTGAAATTATCGTCTAAAACCAAGTTAAACAATAAACAGGTTGCCCTTGCTACTCATTAGCTGCAGAGCAGCAAGAGGGAAATTTTCCCACGAGCAGGAGGGTCGCAAACACAAATGATGAGATTGTCATCGCGTAATTCCCTCGTATTTTGAATTTTTTTGCTATGCCTGCAAGTCGAGCTTCACACAGGTAGTTGACGAGAGTCTAATTAGTGATTATCACAGATTGTTTCCCCGGTAAACACGATAGAATGGATAAAGAAATGTCAAAAACATGTCACATTAGTAGCTTTGTTAAATCAGGAAATACTGTTACATTTCAAAATCCTACATCCGTAAATGCGGTGTCTTAATTGTACTTAGCAAAGAGTTGGTAACACGTGTTCTACATATTGATCCCATACACAAAGAAAGTTCGATTCGAGATACGCAATTTGCAAGCTCCATCATGGAAAAATAATATTTTTTGTACATCAATGTACAGAGACTAAGCCTAAGGCAGTTGCTTGTTAAATGTCATTAGAACTCTGGTTTTTGTTGGATTTTGTTGCATATTTCACCGTTAACATCCTAGTTTTGAACGTTCATTGCTTCTTGATCCTCATCAACATCAGATTTCCTTAAGAATTGCTCGAACAACGGGACTAATTCTGGCAAACTTTCCAGCGGATCATGAGTGCCTTGAGCGATGGGAACTAGTCTGGAATTTCAAACAAGTCAAGTTAACATTCTCCACATAAGTCGACCATTACATAAGGATGAAGACCAAGAGGGTTCATTCAATTAGAAGTGAGCAATTATGAACATGAAAATCTTTGAAAGATGATTTAAATTAAACTCACTCGCAACGTTTTAATAGAGCCACGTAAGCACGGCCTTCATCAGCAGGCACTACGGCATCCTTCATACCCTGGATGTAGAGGGTGGGACAGACGATTTGCTCGTAGATTTTCCTAAAAACGGGTTGGATTTTCTGCTCCTTGCTTTCCTTATGCACAATGTTTCGCCATTCGTCACAAAGTTTCATGAAGTAGTCCAACTCGTACACGCGGCGTATAGAGGCCCTCTGTGCTGGCGTCCAAATCTCCGGCTCCCGCATCACTAATCATGCCAAAAGAAGAACTAAGCACACCTTGCGAGCATCAAATTCCGACGGCCACGTGCCGTTACCATGACAACAGAATTGACGTGAGATTCGAACCAACTCTCTTAAACCAGCTTCACTCACTCTCAATTGCGTGTACCATTCGAGCGTTCATCCTGAAGGGGGAGTTGCACATTACCAGCCGAGTAACAACATCTGGAAACAAGCCTGCAATAACTGCTCCAGTAACTCCGCCATTGCTGTGGCCGATGACGGAGTATTTGTCGTAACCAAGTGACTGTGGGTGGGAAAATGCGTTGATTCATATGATCAAAGTAATCGGGTGAGGGAATGCATACAGACGAAATATACTGTAACATGTGCCGTTTCTCAAGGACCCTTTTTTATGCGCAATCTGGTTTTTACCTTCATCATTTGCGCTGCTAATCTGGCATCCGTAAAGAGTGGAAACTCATCCCCACCAAGACTCTTCCTGTCTGCGCTTTGACTCTTGCCATAGCCTGGTGGGTCCCAGCCAACGATAGTAAACTCCGTCAGGTTCATTTTCTTTACGAATGGCACCACAAGTTCTTGTATACTACCTGAAGATTTGAAAATGTACAAATTAACGGGATGAACCGGCAACTTTGAAGATGGCGATCAAGGATCAAGTCAATTGTCCGAAACGAACAAGGGACACGAAACATGGGTAACTCACCAGCGAAGCCGGGACAAAACAGGACAGTTTGAGGCCCTTTGCCAAACTTTTGATAGTTGATTTTCAAGCCATGGACTTGGATTTTGACGTTATTTGGGGAACTTGTAGAAAAATTGGCACTTTTTTTACTCTTGAGGCGGACCAGCCGGTTGAATCCAAGCTTATGCATTGCTGTTGCTGGAATCTCCAAGCTACCCGAAACGTTAAGTAGGCTCAAATTATCAAATTGTACAACTAATGTGCTGGAGACCGTGTGGGTAAGAATGTCTAAGACAATTGGCAACAGCAGAATGGCGAGAACGAAACTGATGTGCCCTTCCTTTTAAAAGTTATGAATTCACTTTGGGTCTTCATAGCTGGCTCCAGGGTGATTGCACGTGCAGTCGCTTTGAAACGGGGAAGTTTTCTAGCTCATCTTGACTATGTACTTGAAGGGCAGCAGTAAGACTTTTAGCTTGGATCAACGATCTAGAAATGAGGGTTGCTTCAAGTAAGCAAAGTTTTCTTTGGAGAGTCAATCCATAACCTGATTCCCAGGGTGTGGTAAGTTATTCCAGCCGGTAGGTTGCGTAAAGTTACACAATCCAGATTGCGCGCAAGAACGGTTTCACACATTATTCAGACTCAAAGCCTGGGTCCAGCAAAAAATTGGTTTCATTGGTACATGTATTATAATCACGCAAGGAAGGAATGACGTCTAAAATCCACGTTGTGATAATGCAATTTCTCCGTGACTATAATTAAGCCCTGCCAAGATTGTGAAAGCAAGACTACAGTTGCTGATTTCGTTACCTCCTACAGCAGTGAAATTCGCAGTTAATTATCCAGTTTTCGCACTATTTGTGAAACAGTAGTTAACTAGCACATTATTCCTTGGTCAGGGTCTCAAAGAGCTTGATTAGTAGAGCAAGAATGGGTTACATTTCAACTTATTTTCTTTGTTTCGAAAATAATTTCAGCAGACTTTTTTCTTCAATGGCACTGACGCATTCCATGGTAGACTTTCAGCTCCGAGTATTACGAATAGACTAGACAAGTTTCTGAAAAAAAGTGTAAGTGATGCCGCACAACAGGTACTGATTTGGTTTTGGTGCTATTTAGGCATGCTGGATACCTGCATTAAACCTTATGAATTATGATTACACAATGATGTACTGATGACCGAATTTATTATTTTTTTTAAAGAATTCAAGCTTACAATAAGGTCACCTTGACTCTGACCCCTGCCTGCAGACTGAAGCATGGAATCGATCAGCGAAAGGTAACCCAAGTAAGGAAAATGAGCATGAAAGGGAAGCATAGTATCCGGAACAAGTTCCTCCAGTAAGACCTAAAACATGCAAGGCACATGACAAAAGTCGCAACCAAGTGAATATTAGGGTTGATTTTCTGGAATGATTTATGGAAGAGATGGAAGGTTGTCTTACCGGCGAAGAGCGATTTTACAAGCTTCCTCTTCCTCAGAACTGATTTTCAAAACGTATTTTCTCAGAGACCGATGGTAGGCATCCATGTAGCTTGACCAATCGAAGTATTCCTCTCCGGTGGGGAAGAGTTGTTGATCCTTGAAGGACATTTTCTCATGGAGCTTTACCATGTTATTTCTGCTGTAGGACCTGCCTCC
>VRMD01002472.1:0-13188 GCA_009872375.1 Sminthurides bifidus | reverse complement strand
AGTGGTGCATGCTGCATGACATTCAAAGAATCAGCGCCTTAACGAATTAATTTAATCTATCAGGTACGAAAAGACGATGGCAAACGTTGTCACAAGTTTAGAGGCTTTGAAGCAAAACAGACAATATTCAGGATTCGAGGAGTGCATTCAATACACAATAACATTCATCCAAACGCCAAAAAACCACTTCTCAGTTGATATTATTGAAGATTACAACCGACGCTTAATAAGCCTTTTGTTTACGGAAACATTTTTACATTAATTAATCTTCCGACTCCAGAAGTACCAGCTTTTTCTCACGCCTTCCTATTAGCTGCTTTTAGGCGCCTGTCTCGCCGTGTGCCGTTCCAAAGCGAAAGTTATGGCAACTCAGTCCTCGTTATGTTATGCTTTCCCCGATTTACTGTGGTATTATTTATATGAAATTACATAGTAATGCGCTTAATTATCTTCAAGCGCAATTAACGCGAAGGCAATCTGTGTGCAATAGGTTTAACGACAAACCTGTGATATTTGCCTGCTCCACTATTTAGTGACGAATTTTTAGGCCGGAACTAAACAGCTTCCACGCCAGATATTGTGCTGAAGGTGCTCAGGCATCAGTGATAGTTAAAAATGTATTTTCTTCTAAGCATTTTCCAATTAAAGCAATAAAATGTATGCAAATGTAACGAGCTTCTTTTGCCTCAATCGCATCACATCCGCATTTTGTCCCGAAATCTTTCTTCCAATTGCCCTTTAGCCAAGTATAAAATAGGTGGGTTCTGTCATAATTAAGCCAGCAGTCCACGTCCAATGAAAAATCAAAAAGAATTTCTCCAGTTGCACCGTCATTGTTTTTTAACCCTTTGCCCTTTACCTGACTAGCCAATGCTGCTAAGGTTGGCCTGAGCAATTACGTTTGGCATCGCATTGGCGGAGAATAAGCTTGAAAGAAAAAGACGCCAATGTACTTGGATAGGTGCTCGGCGTTCCAAGATTTTCCTTACGGGAGGAAAGAAAACGAAACTAAAAATGTAAAGTAAGTAAAGGGAAAACGCGAATGCGAGCATCCTATCCGATGCCTTAAGCTTGCCACTAATGCAACATGCCAGGGAATAGCAACGGCAATAGGTAGGAGGGAGAGGGAGCCGGAGCGAGCCGTAATGGAGGAGACTGGTAGCCTGCACGTTTTCCCTTTACGTTAGTTGATGTACAGCAAGCAACGGATGTGCAAGTGTGTAGTTGCCCTCTCCCGCTTCCACACCGAAATCACCTGCACTTAATTTTGTCGTAATTCTCACTTTTCTATTATAGTTTTCGTCGCACCTTTACCCAATTTTGTCAAATTTTCTAGTTCCTGTAAACTCACCTTTGACCTGTCCACCTGTGAATTGACCTTCCAAAGTGTAGTTTTACTTTCGGGATTGTGCAAAGCTGAGAAAATCGAAGAACCTAGTGCATTACACCTGGTCAAGGATTCTGAAGAGCGGGTGATTGAGTTGAACGGTTAAAGAACAAAGAATTATCAATTGTTACTGGGAAACATTTGTGGTGATCAGATCCTAACTTTATTGTACTAAAGGAGAAATTATTTTGGATATTTTGGTGAGTATTTTAGAATATTGTTGTTAAGAAGAAGTCATGACTCAAGGAATTACGACAGTGCATGGACTAGGTGCAATTCAGTCGGCCTGAAATGGTGTGGAACGGTTTTCCATGATTTTTGCTTGCAATCAGAAAACTGTGCAATTTCTACTATTCTTGCGAAGTATAGCCGGATTTTCGTCGACCAAGTCGCAATTAAGGATACTTAACGAACATGGGACCACAACCTGGTAGAGGTCGGCGGAAGCAGGCGAAACCACAGCGTAAAAAAGGTAAGGAAAATTGTTGCTTAATTCATTTTCTTTATAGTCTCAAGTTTGGTGGTGCAAAAAGTAGTTGCACATCCACCATGCTATCATTTATAAGCAAGAAAACCATTACAGGTTCAAAAGTTCTTTGTTCTGTTGAAAGGTGATATCGTACTAAAATAATGCCAACTAATCAGTGTCTACAACTGAAGGAAAACTTGAAGAGGTGGTTCCGAACAGCTCATTAGTAATGGTTTTTGGTGTAAGTGTGACGTAATGCTGTAACATGATCGGGGTACTTGGTCCATTCAAATGTGAAGGTTTGGAACCTTCAGTAAGGGTTGCTGCAACTAATTAATCAAACATTTTATGACGAATTTCTCACCATCAACGAAATCGATGCAGAATTAGAAAGTCTTACTGTTGCGTCACAATCAGAGCAGCGGTAATGTACTTATTGAAGGTGAAAATCATGACTCGACTCGTGATTTTCCTTGTCGCTGAAATCGCTGAGGGTCCGGTGGTTGCTTGATCTTTGTAGTGGACAAATTGATTGGTTCATTAGTTCTGATTTGTCGCCATTGACCCTGAATTATGTCATTAAGTGCTGCGATTTTGGAAGAATGCGTGCGTCTGGCTGAGTGATAGAGAGCAAGGTGATGGATTTATGAAGGAGACGAATCAAGTTAGGAAGTGGACGGGATATTTTGTAGAGCTTTATTCCGGGGAAGCACATTAAAGAGAGCGGGGATGATATGGCGGTCTTGCTGATTCTCACGGTGTTATTGCATCTCTGAAGTAGTTTCGCAGTCTGAACTAGCTCGTAATCATAATAACAGAAGAGGTTTGTTGATTGCTGGAGTGAGGGAGAGAGGAAAAGAACTTGTTGCTGTAGGCGGATTACTTTGCACTTAGCTCTGATAACTAATTTTGCGTATTCGTGTGGAGAAGGTATGCGAACCTGGGTTATTTGCTGTAATTTGAATTTCGAAGGTTTCACGTTCTCACCCAGGAATGCAGCATGTGCAAATCAAATATGAGGTGATGATGGTTGCGCCGAGAGTGTGTACCTTTACAACAAATCATGTGCTCTTGGCATGAATAAAGTGCTTGATCATGAATCTTTCCAGGAGAGGAATCTGTTGTTGCAGCGCAGCGGACGCGATCTGTCGTTGAAAAACATACTGCAGCACAGGTTGCCTTGCCGTCATTGCCGTGAATGAATGTTCAGCGTCCGTATAAAGTTTGAGATGAGGATTTTTTGTGACGCACCTATGAAATAGACGCTTCGTGATTATTGGATCTTATTAGCTTGGATGAAAGGAAAGAGGAGGGATGTGTGTAAGTTGAATGGAAAAACAGGCAAGGTAGCAAAGAGAGATAAGTGTAAGCGCTCATCGTTTCTCAGGAAGACCCCACCTTTTAGACCAAGGCGGAGCGTTGAGCAACATCTTCTACATATTTGAAATAGGATACCCTCAGTCTCATTATCGTGCTAAGGTGATTTCTCTCCTGCTCGTTATGCTATGATCATCACATGTGCGGTGGCTGAAATTTATGTGAAGCGTCGTAGAAGAGGTAAACAGCGGTATTGATGTCGCGTCTCCGTGTACTGGTGCTGGTGCCATCTTGAACAAGTTCAACCTGTAAATTTTTGCTGACTGCTGCCAGCCAGGCGAGAATGTATTGAAGGTAGTTAAATTTTGCAACCGAGTGGATTCAAGGTAGCAACAGAAGGCAGCTGAGGGTGAATACGTATATTCCACTCCTTGTGGCATTTGTCTCCTGCTCATTTGGGTAGGCGTCAGTGCAAATTCCTAGCTTGAGCTTCGTTTTGACTAGAGATGAGATATGCCGTACGTCAAACTGAGGGAATCAATCATTTTCTGGAATTCTGTTCCTATCGTCTTAAGAAGAAAGGCTTGTGTGATTTATTTCATGCTAGGCAGACTAAATCTTGCTGATATGTGCTTTTTACTAAGTAGTTAAAAATTCACCTTCGAAACACCTTAGCATTTTACGGATGCTTCGCTCGAGATAACATATCATCATCATTTTCCATAGCATCATTCGAAGAAACATCTGCGTTAGCTTGTTGGACATTAACCTTTTGATTTTTGGCACTGCGTTATAGAAATACAGAGGCTTGGTCTTTTTTAGCCCGAGGAGGTACACGAAGTGGGCAGCGTAAAAGTTATCAGGTGTTCTGTCCCATCCAATCCTACAGTGTGTGCCTTGTGTAAATAGCAATAACAACCAATGGGCAATAGCTTCTCTGGTGCTGGCACTTTTGCCACAGCTCGCATTTCGGAGGAAAACGAAAGTTCTAAAGCTGAAATTACTTGCGATAAGGAAAGCTGTGGAACTCAGGTTTTGTAAAAACTATGAAGGGTAGATGCATTTTAGTCCCATCACTGGCGTAAAACTGCTCGATGGAGCCATTGATACAATAAAAAGGAATTGAAATCGTCTGGAGACTTTTTGTATGAGTTGAAGCAAACCATTTGGTCAAGGAGTGGCTACATTATAGCGAGAAGAGTAGACAGAAATTAAGGAAAGTTTCCACCGGAGGAGGGATGCTGACAGTTGAGGAGCGAGGGAAGATTTTACAGGCTGGTTACATTTTTCTTCATCTCTCCCTCATCTGTCTAATGAGAATACTTTCCAGATTCATTCTCACAGATAGCACCGTTACTAAAGGCCTGCAGGAGAACGAAAATACGTACGTAGCCATACCTAAAGTGAATCAAAATTCATTTCCGACAAGGGTTTAGTTTTGAATTTCCAACTGTTATCAACAAAGGTGGTTGTTGTACCCTGTTTCATGTCCAGTTCATTCAAATAGTATTATATTTAACGTTAAGTTGATGTTTCACAAGACAATCGGCCGGCATCTTCCAATACTACAGGAGATTGCAGTCCAGATCATGTGACTCTTAGTGCAGCCTAACTAACTCTGGTCTTTTGTGAAATCTTGTGCGTCCGTTCCTTAAATACGTCAGTCTAGAGTGAGCTAGCTCATCTTCTCATTCATCCCTTCCGCGATCGTCTTCGGATTTGGGTAGACACTGCTAGTAATCCAGAACTTAATGCACCTTGTTCAGGGCCAGAAGTTACGGCTTCCTGACTTTCAGTCATAAAGACAAGAGGATCATCATTTTGTGCTCCCTTTTAGCTTGTTGCGTACACAGGATGCGGTTGAAGTAATTCCCGGGATTTTGTAGCTCAGCACTGATCTCACTGCCTTGTCGGTTAGTTATATATGGGAAGAGTACCTTCATAGACACTCTATGCTCTTGTCGTTCTAGTACAAGCATATTTCCTTCGCAGAGCTCTCACAAAAAGAGTAATTTGCTTTGTCGTACCTTCGTTCAAAAGTGTAAGATTACACGTGAAGAATTAGAAGCATGCATGCAGAAAGAATTTTCTCTACTTAACTCTCTACAGGAAACGAGGATTTGCTTATGCTGCAGGTTTCACGTAACTGAAAAGGGCAGCTAAATTGTGGGAAAGGTGCACTTTGGTTGGTTACAACCAGTATTTCTAGTCGTTCATGAAGCATCGCATCACAATGGACTAAAGGCCTTCCATCATATCAGGATGTAGTGGTCCATCTTTGAGCTTCAGCTATCCATAGGAAAGCCACGTTAGCATCTTCTTTAAGGTTGTTGGAAGCTGGAACACGTATGGTTTCTGAATTACCGGCAATGTTTTCTTTTTCCACTCCAGCTGTTGTTTGAAACCGAAAATAGCTGTATTTTTTCCAGCCAAGTCTTCCAACAGCCGGTATTTTGTCTGTGTGGGTCCTTGTCGAATGAAGGAAAAAATTTGTCACTCCCGTTTTCAAACTCCAGCAGAGGGAATTCCAACCGAAAGGAGTACACGCATTTAAGTCTGCCGGTCAGTATTATCTTGCAGCAGAATTCAAGTTGACAACCTGCTGGTGGATTGCACGATCATCACAGTGTTCATTGACCCTTTCGCCGTGTTACACTTTTGTGGGAGCTAATGTATTTAGTTTTACGACAACTGGAACTAGCATTACTCTCGTTTCTCTGAGTAACTTGTTCACGCTGATTCGTTAGGAGATCGTCACAAGGTTTTCGCTGTGGTAGTACTACGTGCTGCTCACTACGGCAAATTATAATGAATAAATTCGCATTTATTTAGGGGCAAGCGAGGGATCACATCCACGCTTATCAAAGGACGTTGGTAGAGCAGGATGAGTACGGATTGATACCTTTGAAAGCATGAGTACGTTGTACAGAAAACGTACTGCAATATAAGTCCTTGAATAAGTGCATCAACTTAAAGTTTTACTGCAATAATCATTTGCTATGCTTTTATGCTCGAATATACGCTAGGCTTACTAGCTCTGTTACTAATTTGACATCATTATAATAGAACCTGTGTATTACTCATGGCAGCGAATAATCATCACGATGACCAATGTGTTTCTCAGGCTTTTTTCTGGTTTACATGCAATCTGTTGAATTTACTACTGCGACTGATGTGGTTAAGCACATTTGGCTTGAAGCAAGTGCACTTGGAGTGAGATACTCATCTACAAGTCGGAAGAAGGTTCTGGTTTTCAAGTCTGTGCTCTAAAAACATGTGTTGTATATGTTATCTACCGTTCTTTTTGTGTCACATCCTTTTAGATTAGTTGCAATCATCGTCGACCGAAACTGAGAGTGACAGTTTTTATCAAACGGAGCAGGCAAATCAGTCATGTGCGCGGTCGCTGAAGCAACTTTTAACGGCAAGTAACTCATTTCAGATAATTTGTCGCAGGAGAGCGGAGGAGGAGTGTAAGAATCCAGCGAACAGGAGAGTGGCTTTTGCTACTTTGCGATAATTGCGGCGTCAACGAGGGCAGCTTTAATTTACTTCTCCTCATCCTGTCTTACTTTTCTCCTCTGGGGTCAGATGGAGAGGTCAAGTTGAAAGAAATTTCAAACACATGCGCGTCTGTTTATATACATTAGCAAGTAGGAAATTAAGGTGATAGAGCGTAATTGTACTGGTGTATAAATTTATCGAGAAATGGCTGTAACGCAATCCATACTGCCTCTTGAAAATTGAAAATCCTATTCAATGGTCATAAGTTAAATAGACTCATTTAGTCAGTTGCTAGTTTTTATGACCTGTATTAACTAGCTACCTCTTTTCAAACCAGGAAGGAAAGGAGTTGCTTAATCGGACTTGCGGCTAAAGGTTGTTGGTTGAAGCGACTACATTAATGTTAGTCGTGTACTGAGGTATGAAGTGGTGATGGTGGGGCAGCGAGCAGGAGGTTGATTTGATTGTCAGATGCTTCTCCTTCCTTCATTCCTATCTGCCTACCACACCCGAGCCAGTGAGCAGCCATAATGTTCTGTCAAACGTAAAGTTCTGGGAAAAGATTAGCTCAAATCCTGATGAAGAAACAAAAAACAACGTTTGCAAGGAGTGGCCCATGCTCCGTTAATCAGCTAGCAGGGCAGTGAAGGAAGTCGACGAAGGCTTCTTCTCGTTAAATGTTTCTAGCTTATTCCTTCCTCCACAGTAGTAGTTGGGCCTTGTTAAATTCAATCAGGGCAATCATTCAGATTGACGCAACTAATACTCATAAACTGCCTCTTTCGTTCTTTTTCGTACGATTTTTTCAGTATCATGGGTGTTGGTGCATTTACATAGCCTTCTACACTATTTGTCACCTTCTAATGAACGGCACCATGGTAAATAGTCGAAGAAGGCTACTGAAGCTGGAATACCAAGGGTAACATGTCATCCAGCATTTAATCAGAGAATTTTAATTTTACAAGCGATAAAAACGCTCCAAGGTAAAAAAAGCAAGGAACTGTCACCTTGAAGAAAGCAACTGAAGTAGCAGGAATAATTTGTAACTATTAAATGTGCTTTGATTTAAATGGAACCAGATTTTACGGTCGGGTGAAAATAATTCTCACGATTCGCTCATGGAACAGAAGGTTTAATTACTCTATTTATCACACATTGATTAGCGGAGAAGCTGCTCCTCCACGGCACATATTGGCAGAATTCATGCTTGAACGGTAGCTCATATCATGCATCGCAAATTGCGCAAGCATGCCTGCACAGTCAGTACTCTTGAGAGAGGTGTATATTATTAGCAATTTTGCAAGGTTAGAGCAAGAAAGGGTAAACGGGTTGATTGTGATCCTAATGCACGCATGCTCATGTAGTTCTTGAGGTATGAATTGTTCCCTTGTCTTGTTATTTATGTAATGGCAGTTATGACGAAACTCTCGTTGCTTTAACGCCTGGCATGATTGAAATCCAAGGTTGTTTGTTTATGATTGACGAAAGACTGGTTCATGTGAAGAAAGTTGGATTTACTGTACCTGCCAACGCCTGCTGAAGTAACTCCTTAGTATCGAGCGGTAACAGGAATAGGATTGCTTGCCAAAGGTTGGTTGTGCGGCTAGCACCATACTATTTCCTCATGCAGGTTCTGCAAGAGCAGGTGGGCTTTGCAAGTATCCCAGGTATGTATGTGTGGAACATAAAGAAGGAGGGAACTCATACGGTTTAGCCACACCTGTGTTCTCAGGTGGGATGTTGAAGGAGTCCAGTGGGACGTCATTGTGAGGAGGAAAATCTGGCATCTATACCAAATATCTCTGCGTCTGCTATCACTCAAGCGGCGAGGTTGCTTTCGAAGGCGAAGTCTTTCGCTAATTGCTATTACCAGGTAGGTTGTCATGTGCAAGTCCCAGTTGCTTGCCGTATTGCAGAGTTTTCCAGACATTTCTTTAGATCTGCATGGATAGAATGGTATGTATGTGGTGATTGTAAAATACGCCCTTTAAAATTGCATTGTTTGCTGGAGTGAGGGCATGGACGGAAGGATGCTTAGTGTTAGTCCTGTAAAAGCATTTTTAACATTGACTGTGAGGTCGCAGGTACGATTCGATATCTCATTTGACGTCATTATTTGAAGCTTTGCGGCGAAGAGTTGTTTGATTGCCCATTTATCCGGAAAGCTAGCGTTGGATAATAGGGATATCATTTTAGCTTCTGGCTTTGATTGCTTACAGAGGCGTAATGGCTAGCCTTGCCGTTTCCAGTGCTTTTGTGCCTTTGAAAGGAGAAGAAGATGCTGAGGAAAAGACGTAATGCGATGTGATAGCTTTTGCCGTTACCGCCAACTCCCCAAATATAAGAATATATAAGCCAAGGCTTTTAAGTAAAACCAAGATCAGTCTACGCGTTAGAAGTAAGACAGGAGAAGGTGTGCAGGAAAGAAAACTCGTTAGGAATAAGTTAGAGATGGGTTGTCAGGTAAGAAGGTTTCAGAGGATGGCTAAGTTCCACCCATTTTCACTTTCTATTCCATAGAATTGACGTTGCTTGACTTTGGCACTCATTCAAATGGTAGGAGCCATTCTATATATTTCTTGAAGGGGAATCGAAGAAAGCTGCTAGGGCACATGTTCTGTCTTGAGAGTCTTTGAGTCTACACTAATCGTGGGTATAAGTGGAGAAGATGCTTCAATGACAAACGCAGGATGAAAGGTATGCGTAAATTCTACTATTTCAAGCCATGCTTTAGAATGCGATCACCGTTTCACAATTCCCTGCTTCCTATCTTCCCCTCGTTGGCTAATACTTTTCCCACATTGCTTTCCCTAGCATCATTTCTATCCGGCTCTTTCTATTGCTTGCGACTTGGAGATCCACCAACAACCGGTTCGATTTCTTTTTATTTTTCTTTAGCTCCTGTTAGGATCACTATTTTCTGAGCTTGGCCGTGGAGCTATAACAGTGACGTGATTTGTTCGTACTGTGCTTACCTGTGAGGTGAAATTTCGGTGCCAGCGTCAAAGATTTTGTGTCGGTGGGTTTCATAAAGCTTGGCACACTAAACAGCGTTCGCCTAATGATCAAGCATTAGTAGTTTAAAGCAAGCTGATGCAGTGTAGGTAAATCTCGTAGCTAAATCATCATCATCATCATTTATTTTTTTGGCCGACATACATGATGGCAAATTCAGCTTGTGATATTCGAACGACTGCATTTTTTATCCCATTTCCTGCGAAGATTTACCTGGCTTTCGTAAATCACAAGGAACCCGCGATTCGTAAAAAGTCAAACACGTACCGTTGTACCTGCCTCTTGCCTTGGCATGACGTTCTAAAATACCTCTTGGCATGAAGTCGATAGCTTTTCACCGAGGTAGCTCGAATTCAGAATGGGCTGTTTACGCTCGTATGCATGCATCAAATCGTGGAATTGCTGACTGTGGTGAATCATTTTCCGGATAGCGATTGCAACTTTCCCTCTAAATGTAATTCGTACACTTCAATATTTATGGATGTTGTCCAAGTTGGCTTTAGTGTTGGTTGGGTAGCTGGGTGGGTGTGCTGTGTTGCACGGCAAAATTCTCAAGTTGGTATGATAGCGGGAATTCGTGGGACGTAGCTAAAGCAAAACGAAGACTGTGAGGGAGGCACGATCACGGTCCATGTATCGTCTATCGAAACAGAAATAAAGGTAAAACTCGAGCTAAAGGTGCCGAGTTGGCAATTTTTTATAGGTGCTGTTCTCGCTTTTTTATCCTGTGTAAGTTGCTCTCCTAGCCAGACGAGTTCCTTGAGCTGAGCCGTGCATGTAAGTTGCATAAGCTTTCTTACCGTAGACGAGAAGGAAAGCTATGTTTCCTAAAACTTTGTTTCCATGTCTTCCTTTTTTGCTGTGGATACACATTTCGTTTGTAAATAAAGCTGAGCAATGCTGGATCTCGGTTGGTAGTACACTAGTTTTTCCCAATGTCTCCTCCAGCAGAAGAAAGATAGGTCGCAAAAGTCTAGCTTACTGTGCAAGGTGTGGAATACTTTCGATAGAATAGCAACCTACTGAAGAAGATGGTGGGAAGGTGACTTGAGAATTCGAGCACTTCCCTTACGGAATACACCTCTCCTTGAGTGAGTATATATACCTAAACGTTGCAGTTGCGTCTACTTTACTTGAAGCCAAAGGCTATCATCATGGTCGTCAGAACCTTCATATCATATCATGTTCCCTCGGTTCGTGGCCGTCAGTACCTGCCTACGGTAAGTTATGGAGTCAGCAGAAATCTCTTTACTATTTCCTTCTCACATAACATCCAGTAACCACTTTGAACCCACCATCCCCTCTAAAATCAAACCAACGAAGCAATACATGCCAGCATTATTATTGCCATCATCAAGCTAAAGTAGCACCTTCGTAAACTACATTTGTCCCGGTGCTTGCTGTGCTGATTGAGGGAGAGTCGTGTCGAATTGTGGAGCCAATTTCACCTCGCTGTTTCCTACATTGCGCTAGCATCCAGGTTTACGCTTTAAATTATTGTCAAGTCAACGATGCAGCTATTTTGTATGCGCAGTTTAACAGTTTATCAATCCATCGCCATGAATTCGATACCTTCCCATCGTGCTGAACACTCACGTAGGATACCTTCGTCGTTCCTGTAGCCTGATGTAAGTTCCTTCAAAACAGCACTCTCAGCTCTGTATCTCATCTTTATTGACAACATTCTCATGTATCCTCTTAATAGAGCCCTTTGGGATTTGCCAGTGCAGAGCTAGTAGTGATGGTTGCGTCTTGCTTGCAACCTGAGAAATGTACCAGGGGAAGAGGTGGAAGCAGTACAGTAAGGTGTAATAAAACTAGGTCTCGTAAAACATGATTTTATTTCTATGAAAGGAGATTCGTGTCCTTGTGCTGAAACGACGGGCCATGAACCAGCCGGTAAAAGTGGGGCTGCACCTGTGCTGTCGGGATATCAACATGCAGTGAAGCTGTAGTCATGACGATGATTTTTTGTAAATTTGGACGATTTCATTAGTACTTGTGGCATGGCTTGACCATGGCTTGACTTGTCATTGAAAATTAGCAGCTGGTGGTTAAACTCTAGCGTATTCGAATGGGGTGCACCTAATCCTAAACTACCGTCTTTGAAGCAACCAGATAAACGCTTGCAGAGGTTAAAGTAACAGGAATTAATAGTGTGCATTAGGAGATCAAATCGTTCTTACATTTTGATTCGAGTCAGAGTTTTATTGCTTTCTGTGCTCGCTCATTACTAAAGAAGCGGAGGAGAGTATTTTGTGGATCCCATCCGTCCATCAGGAGCAAATTGCATTTCTTTGTCTTGACGAGTTGTGGTAGAAGAGGTTATTCCGGCTAAGGAGAAGAGCAAGCCAAAGCCGGCGATTGTAGGCTGCCAGGCTTTGTGAAACCATCGGCGTAACGAAAGGAGTCATTTAGGTGGAGCTTACCTTTGCGATCTACCTTGTCTCTGTAAGTTGGCAGATCTGTTATTTTCTTCCTTTTCACTCGCTCATGCATAGCATCATAAGGAAGAAAGAAGCGGAGAGAAGTTCACATTTTGTCAGGAAGGTGAAAGAGGGTTGGTGCCGGGACTACTTTCTCAACGTATTTTGCTCCTTGTTTCCGCACTTTTGCTTTTTCTCTTCCTCTGCCGCGTGCTCTCTCTCTCCTCTCTTTCCCACAAAGTCTTCCATCTCCTTCAAAACTTTTCTCAGGTACTTTACTACTTTTCTTCTTTTTTATGTAGCCCGAAAAGCATTTTATTATACAGCTGGCACCGTCTATACGTTCTATGTGAAAGCAGTGCTAGGAGGGAAGGCGCGTTGCCTAAATCCGTTTTCAGACTTGCGAACAAGGCTGCAGGACACTCGTCTGTAAATCATTCCCCTACTCAATCCTATGAATGTCATCAGAGTATTAATTGAGCTGACTAATGTTACAAAATTATCTTAAAGATTTAAACCATTTACTTCCTGTCCTCTTATTACTCTTTCGTCGACATAGGAGTTGCTACTCCTCACTCGCATTTATTCCCCTACAGCGTCGCTCCTCTGACAAAATCTCCGATTCGTCATCAGAAATACCTACTTTTGATTTCTAATAAGAGCGAGTTCTTTCATCGATATTCCGTAATTAAATCAATGGTAACCAAAATTCGGCGAAGGTATTAATGCAAACGGTTGCAAAAGCAAATTGTTAACTTGCCTTCATCTCTTTGTCAGCAGTATCAGGTGACGATCGCGATTTTTGCAATATATGGTTAGACCGAAGGATACGCTAATTTGTGGCATTGAAGTCTCAAAAGGTTCAAATCTGTTAGACATTTAATGCTCTCAGGTTCCTTCGAAAGCATTCATATTAGCTTTATTAGCCTGGGATAGGTGTTTTCAAAAGACGGAGTGCATCACCGCAGTACTTTTCATTTGATGCATAAACTCATGCATACAAAAGGGATGAAAGAGGAGAATAGTAAGAGCTGGAGATGTCTCGAAATGAATTAAATGAGAGGAGAAAA
>VRMD01002471.1:0-13188 GCA_009872375.1 Sminthurides bifidus | reverse complement strand
AAAAAAATGGAGGACAAGCCTGACATGGGGAATTGTTTATAGAACAAAGATAATATGACATGTGTTTCATGTTGACTCCCATGCCACGGTATTCATGAAGAGGGATGGGAAGGCTGGTTTGAAAAAATGGCATACTTTCACTTTCGTTACTCAATCCGGAGGAAAGTGTTGGAGGAAAGAGGAGAAAGGACGTGATACTTGTGAAAAGCAGTGAGAAATCCGCAATACTCTTTGGATGGATGAGTCAAGGCAGAGAAGGAGTTGACACATGGAGTTTGATTTAAGTCATATGGGATGTGAGACAGGAGAAAAAACAAGAGTCTGTCGACTAGTTGAAGGTGGGTGGTGACTGGAAAGGACGGTAATCGGAGGTGGTAAGAAGGAAATTGAAATTTTTTTCCAAATTCACACACAGTCCAAAGTACCAGAGGGAAGCATGAGGGGGAAGGCTGACTCTCGCCAGAAAGCCATATTAGGTCAGGGAAGCTGGATAAAGTTGAGTAAAAGAAATAGAAGGAGCTTGTGAAATATACAGACGATCAGTCCGATGTCATATTTACGGAGTCGGCATATGGGGAAGATAAAGGATGGAAGCGATCTATTTTCTCAGCCAAAGGCTAGAGTTGGAGAAGAGGAAAGGGGCGAAGAGACCGGCAAGCATTTGGAAGCGGGAGAAAGTTGCTTTCACTGGATTACATCGGATAAGTCCCGGCGTTTTGTTATACCATTGATTTTTCTTGCAAGCATGAAACAATGCTGTAGAAAAATCGGCACATGCTGGCCCCTGCTCACTTGATCTTGTTTAGGGAGCGGGGAAGCTTGAGGCGCCCCTTCAACTAGGAAAGAGTGAGTGCTGCGAGCGTACTGAGTAGGAGCGAAAGGTAAAAAATGTTTTCACCATATGCCTTTGAAATCTGGCTCACTTATTACTACATGGTAGATGAGCTTGTCGAGCATCCAGCATCGTATCTTCCGCTGTACTTGAACTGGGCTGGTGAAAGGAGTTGCTTGTGATAATTTTCTCATTTTTCACTCAGCTCCAGCGACCTGGATGAAAAAGTCGGAAGAAAGTTAAACAGGAAAGGAATGCGTTCGATGAGAAATATTAATTTCACTTCCTTCAGCCCAAACAACTCCAACGAATGTCCGCCGGCTCTCGCACCCTTCTTCAACTGTCATATGATTTTGCGGGAGCTGTGTGAGAGATTGATACTTTGCCCACGTCAGAATTAAGGGAGTCAGCAGGAAAGCGGCTCTTGCTTTGGCAGGGTGTGAATTCCAAGCGAGAACTTGGCAGGTGCACACTGCGGAGTGACATGGAAGAGGAGAAGCGCATACATGGGAAAAGCATAAACCGTCTTATGTTCCTCATACAGAAATGATGTAATAATGGGATTTTGAATGTTTGACCTCGCCGGTTGAGACGTCAGGCGAAAGATCCATCTCTCCCAGCTGTGTGTGCAGCATGCAGAAAAGGTTGGGAGAAGATATTCACGCTGATTTGGAGAAAGCAAAGGCAGCGTCTAGTCTCGCCCAGACTCGGGACAGAGGGAAACGAACAAGAGTTTGTTCCAAGGAAACCAACTCCAAAGATGGGGAATCTTCTAATCGTCCTGGGGAATGTTCACCGTTATTGAACCGAGACCGAGAGCGATGCAACTACAAATGGAACTATCGTGGGCATCTTACCAAGTGCTTTTACTTTAGACGTCTTGTCTCACCAGCCAGTAGGTACAGGGGGATGAGGTTTGTGGAAAAAACCTAAGGTCACTGTTTCCCGCTGCCAAGGCAATACGCAGTAAAAATTGTTCGATTTGTACACCGTAATCGGATGTTGGAACAGGACCAAAATGAAGCTGGAGTTGATAAACTATTTGAGAGAGAGAGAGAGAGAAATAAAAGATGAGAGGAAGGTGCCATAAGTTGTAGATGCACTTTAGGAACGGCAGCGAGGTGAACACATTGCGCCCATCAATTACACCAGGACGCCAGGCACAGAAGGGAAGTTGACTCAACTCGCACTCCTCATATGGCTTTTCGATACTTATGAGCACCAAGTCAAGTTGAGGGAAAATACCAGAATACTAAATTCAGTTAGGGCACATGTACCTTCGTTAGGTTTCAGAGCTGAGCATTTGATGTCGCAATGGCAGCTGGAAAAGCGGTCTGGGTCTTGGTAAACTCCTTGCCATAAGCAAATGTAAGTGGGGAAAATCATTAGTGCAAATACTAGGGAGAGAGCATGAAAGGTATGGCGGAGGTACAAAAGAAAGTCGCACCGGAAATTTTAAGAACCACAATAGAGGTGGCTGTAAATCAAACAATTTTCATATTTCTGAAAATCCAACCTGTGCCATGGCGCTCCTTCCAAGACAAGCACAAAGGCAAGAAATCTAGCACAGGAAGTTGGTTTGGTAATTGGGGACTGTCGCAGTAATACCTTTTATACTGGGAATACTCAAAGAACGAGCCCAGCGGCGTCTTGACAACGAGCAAACTCTCAGCTCTAGTAGCTTTGCTCAAGGAGCTGTTCTAGATTTGATAGTGTAGTCGTAGACGATCTCCTGTTTTGATGGAATTGAGGATGCGAATCGGCTAGGGCAAATATACGCCCAAATAATGTAATCTGTAGAAATTCGCGGAAATTTGATGAGGATCTCACAAGAGAATTTAAATTGGCATACGTATAATGCATATTCTCAGTATTTTCTTGACATTAAACTCAGAAGCTCCAACTTACTTGACAAGTTTAACCGGCTCATCTCCCAGTGTCCCCATTCCTAACAGATATCGATTTTCCGAAGGGTGGAGAGGAAACAATGGACATGGAATCGAAGAAAGGAAAGCTGTTGATGAGAATCGCTTCTGGGCTATTCTAGAGCCGAATCCCTGTTAGGTGTAGAAGTTGGTCTACTATTGAATAAGATGTGGTTGTGGAAGTAGGATTTGCAGGTTTGAGTATGGATTTGAATTGGCATAAGTTCTATACGCGAAATGGCAATTTTGCAATGCGCAGCAATCCACGACGACCTACTGTCGAAACATCGGTGGGAGAAAGAAGGGACGTTATTCATACAAACTTATACCAACTTGTCTTCACCGTTAGAAGTGGAGGGCTTGAATTTATCTTGGATTCATTTGTGGGGAGCTCAGGTTTTGAGCGATTTTCCTCTAAACTTGTACAATCTGAAGACGAGCCTTGAAATAAAGTAAAATTGACAAAAAATCGGAGACCGTGACCCTTTGCCGAAACGCTGCCTCATTGATAATGCATTGCAAGAGCGGCAGAGACTTTTGTGAAGGTTGACAGGGCTGAGGAGATTTTGCTCCGGGAGGAAATTCTTCAAAGAAATGTCTCGGTTCAATTGGCGTGATGTTAAATAAAAAGCGAAACCAATACCATGTGAGGATACTGATACCGCTCAATCTCGTTGAGGGTGCTGGACTGCAGGTGAAGTGGTACGACTCTATTTCGCAACATTTAAGCAATATTCTGAAGCTTGAAAAACTTAAGTAAGTCTCTGATCCTACAAAGGTAGGACAAGATCGCTAGATCTCATCGAACTACAAGTTCGGCGGTGTCAAGTCGATTCATTTTGCTCAAGGCTACTGCGGAAAACTGCTGCAAAAACCTTTGGAGGATGAAGCTATCCTTTGAAGTTCAGTGGGTTATGGATTGCAAACCCGCAATCAGCCAAAAAAGCCGACTGATGTGCTTTCGGTGAAACCTTTTTCCTCTCAAGGTCCCCCGGAAAGATTTGCTATCCGTGAACACGCTTTGATGGCGAAGTCAATGATGGAGTAAATCCTCCTTGTCTTGACAAGCGGTGAAAAAGGTTCAGTAATTTGGGATCGGATAAACATGTACTTAATTTCTTAAGATTTAGTAACTATCTCGCGGTTCAGCCACGTAGTTGATAGGACGATAATGTGGTGGAGGTGAGCGCGGGAATTTGACGCAAGTCAGAAACTGGAGAGGAACTTTGTTTTAGTACTCCCATTACTCAAGTTTATGGGCCAAGGTGGCGGCAGACAATGGACTGAAGAGAAAACAGATTGTTGCCGGTCACTTGGATTTCCGTGGATTCCAGCTCCTAAATGGGCGAAATAAGGCAATAAAACGACGACATACCAACGAGTAACCCAGAGCCTTATTTATTGGGCAGTGCCGGAACAAAAGCATTATTTTGTATTCCAGGCGCATCTAAATAGAATGAAGCTGACAATGATCTCGTATACGAGTCGGCTCCTTGTTCTCCATGGCCAGATCCGGTGAAAGCCAACTGTTGTAGATTCGACCACTCTAAACTATTCCATCTACGATGCCACATGCTGAAAAAGACAGTGGGGACTAGATAAACCATAGTTTTGGGCACATTTTATGGAGCTGAGATCTTCTTTTCTTTATGACTCGGAAAGGCTTGAGTGAAAACACCTTTCTCAAGGTACTGCATAGAGGTGTAATAATTTTCAAGAGCCAAAAACAAGGACTTGAGCTTAACAGCAGGACGGATAACAAGTTTCACTTAAGCGCATGCACAAGTACGCTAAATCAAGGGCGTTGAAAAACGTTAGCGAATAACTACAATGCTTAGCTTCTTGTTTCTACCCGGTCTCGTACACAATTTCAAGGAGTTGATGACTTGACGCCCTGACATTTGGAAGCCCGTAGCTCCTTAACGGGTGCGAATACTCACAAACTGCTTGCGCCAATGTTTTTCTCGTGGTTTCATCTCCCAGAATCAACTGCCAGCTCAAAATGTCAAAAATCGTCATTTTACTCCATTTTTCCCAAAATCGACGATGGTTAGCCTTCCGATTTTCGCGAAAATGGGCAATTTTTCGACTTTTTGAGCTGAGAGTGGTTTCTGATGAATGCGACGACGAGAAATACGTTGGTGCAAACGGTTTTTTGGAAATTCCCAACCGTTCCGAAGTTACAGGGCTTGAAAGTGGGCTAAAAGTTCAGGGCGTCAAGTCAGCGACTTGAAAAATCGAACGTTGAAAGCGAAAGCCTACATCGCTCAAGATGCTCTTAACCATGGGTGTAGGCACGTATAAAAAGCTTCCTGAAAGCAAACTGCAATTTTAGATTCAAAATATGAAGAGCTACTGTGTTCCGCCAATCTGAGATGGGGAACTCACGAGGAGTTATTGCTTCCACTCGGGGAATTCCATGCATGCGAACAAGCGGCTGCTGGTTTTGAATGGAGGAGAGAAAAATTAAAGACTGTAGTAAAATTGACCGATTATATTCGATCCACGTCTGATTCAAAAAGGAGCGTGATTTTGTAGTAATGACGTTCGCGCTGGAAAGTAGTGAGAATGAACTCCTGGAGGTGGCAGGATGAAAAGCATGTAATCATAATTGATGCGAACTTTTGATGGATTGACCTTATGTGCTACATCATGATCTAATTTATGTAATGCGAAAAGTGTCGATGGAGCATATGGAAGCCTTTTTCTATCTCCGTACTTCAGACGCGGTCATGGCCGGCTGCAATCTCCCAGCCCCTGGTAGCTGGAAGGGAAGTGTACATGTGGCTCCGAAATGGGTTTTCTTCCCGGCACAGATTGTTTGCGAGCAGAGTGAAGTGTGAGTTGGGCCGAAGATGTGATAATTTGAAGCTTAAATACCCTTCATGTGCGTCAGCTATGAACATTAGGCTGTCTTCGCGGATGCTCCGGCGCTCATTTTTCTCATAGCTTGTAGTAAACAAAGTTAACAAATTCTTTTCGTGTCTCACAACACTTTGATCACTCTCACTTGCCCGGATGACATTGAGATTCCCTCCAAATTGTGGAAAACAAACCAAGGAAGGTGTTGGTCCCATTACTTTGACGCATAGTTTGTCAAAAAGTTTTTCAAACCTTGCTCTCCCCCTTTGTCTTAACGTCCGTTCACCGAGAGGTAGAGCATGGGGAAAGCGGGTTTTTTTCCACCTCCTCTTTCTTAAGCATGCATTCCGAAGAGGAAATCCGCGGTGACTTATTCTTGAGGAATTTTTTGGAGAAAAATAGAACAAGGTCCAGGAAAAGGAGGCAGGGATGGGCTTGCGGCAACACTGGTAAACGCTTCGTGTAGACGTTGATAATGCAATCTTTACGGAATATTAGGAGCTTTAAAGCTTCTTCTGCATCGGCTCGCTCTTCCGCAGTGTTTCGTTATACGAAACCGGGGAGCGATGAGGAAGGAATGAAAACGAGGTAAAAAGCTGTGGGCAAAACGTAATTTGATGGCTGGGGATCTGACTACTGGCTGTGAGTGGACGAAAAATGCCATACAGCTCGCTGACGGTTGACGAGAATATTTAAACCCACGTATTATTACACCAGCTTATCCCTATGGTAATGGCAGAGTCTAGGAGCGCATCAAAGAACAGGACCTCCAGGACTGTATATAAATGGCTTGGCTTAAGGAGCAATAATTTTGGCAATTCCAAATGCGCTCTCCCTCTGCACCACCATCGTAGACAACTTGAACTTACCGCTACAAGCGGAACCGAAAGAGAAAGTGAACGTTGCAATTGGATCGGACCTTGCTCCCTCTACGACTAGCATCGCCTGTCCTTCCATCAGGGCTTGCCCTCTATTAAAAATTACGCCTGGAGTAAATGCATAGCCAGCGAATCTCGTAATATTGAACCTGGGAGACGTTTCTGAATATGAATCACCACTTTCAATCACCCGAGATGATCGTGCCAGACATGTGGAAGACAGGAAAAACCAATGTGTCTACGCGTAAAAGACCGCCATTAATGACTGCGGAGGCCGGGAGGATTGGAACAAATTAAGAACTTGGTAGACTCCAGACTGGTGGGCTGGTAGACACGAGACTCTAATTTACTTCAGGTGTAAATGAGGCATGGAGTTAATTTATTTTTAACACCCGAAATCCTTGGTGAGGGGCATACAAAGTGACGGCAGAGCTGTGCTGAATCAGTTGGTGGAGAAAAGCGTTCAGGTTTAAAAATATCATTGTGAGAGGAAGGTTCGGAGAAGAAGTCAAGTATGAAAATTCATACGCGGGGGAAACAATGAAGGCGTTGAGGCGTGAAGAACCGGAGGAGATTTGCAAACAGAAATTAAAGTAGAGTGAGGCGGGGTGAGAGATAAGAGTTCGCAAGGCATGGAAGAGAAATGCGAACGTTTCAAGCACATTATTTAAGGCTAATACACGCTTATGCACAGCTGACAAATAGGGAAAATGGAGATGTGGATGATAATATAGGGAGAGAAGAGGACAAGGACATTTTTTATGAGCCTTCACCCGAGCTTAGTACGACACTACTTTGTGGTTTGTCAACTATTGTGTTGCACGTAAGACAAGCCGAGACTGATAAGGGACTTTCTTCCTCCGCTTCGTCTAATACAGGACATGGTGTAAGGACCCACAAGCCTTGTTTTACCGCTCCGCTATGTTTGCAGAAGGCGAGCATGGATGGAATCAAAGATTGTGCTCCGTAATTTGATAGGGTTGGAATGCGGGAGAAAGTTCACTCTCATTCGGCTCAGGATGCTGACGGTGGGGAGGTGCTGGTACTGGATGCAAAGCGGGAGTGAGAAACTGATTTAAAGAGGTGTATGGTGAAAGCTGCTTTCACTCATGAAGGCAACGACGTGAGACTTTAAATCGTTCAGCAAATAATTACGAATCTGTACACATACACCGCCCATTTTCTACTAGTGAGAGGTGTATGGTGAAAGCTGCTTTCACTCATGAAGGCAACGACGTGAGACTTTAAATCGTTCAGCAAATAATTACGAATCTGTACACATACACCGCCCATTTTCTACTAGCTCGCTGGTTCACAACATTTGATTCTGTCAACATGGCTCCTCTCTTCATTCCCGCATTTTAATGCACTCCGGTCGAACCCGTGTAAAGGGATGAGATTTGAAGAAAGTTGCTCCTTCTTACTTCCCATAGGCCGCCGCCATTCATCCCACTTTCCTCCGCCAGTTCCTTTGTCATGGCTTAAGTTTTGTCCAAGTTATTTTTCCTTCGGAACCGCATAAAAGATCCATCTTCTCCCCTGCTACGGAAATACACACTTCATCTCCTGTCTCCAACTAAAACACTTTTTGAATACCCACAGAGGTTGGTCTGAATGGGACAAATCCATGCGAGACTGAAATGAAGTTGAATGGAATTTTAGAAAGTGGAGAGTACTTGCAGTCCTACCGGTTTCTCTAAACCCTTCTGGAGCCATGACTCCGAACATTCCGGGCTCATAATGTGTTACATTTAGCTAGACTCTTAAGACGTTCCTTGTCAGCTGGAAATAGAGCCTGGAAGCGGTGGTGCTTGATGGAGGACAAGAATAAATAGTTTGACAGGAGAGTACGAGTGGATAAAGTATTCTCTACTTTGTAATTAAAGCTACGTGAATACCAGATAAGAAGAATGATGACATGGAAATTTGACTAAGGACTTGAACTCATCCTCACTCGTCACCGACTGAGATGAATGATTTCCGTCATTCTGTAATTATGGCCAGGGGAGATAGCAGGTGACGGAAAAATTGGACTGCGTCTTCCTTCAAACGCACAATGGCGACTGTCAGCCCGCTCCTTTGCACTGGGAGAAATTTAGCCCCGTGATTAAAGTTGGACGGGGAGCGTGGTCAACATATACTAGGGGGAGAGAACCGCGAATTGGAAATGAGGACCTGAGTACACTAAAAGGCCACAATGCTCATTGTCAGCTTGTTGTAACACTTGAGGTCTGAATTTTACATTGGAGCTTCACACTCATCCCCTAGGAAAGAAAACAGAGGGAGCGGCAAGAGGCTGATACTTGTTTTAATGGTGGACTGGAACGGAAATTAAAATTTCCTACGTTTTCCCTCCCCAAATTCAGTTCAATCTGCCTCACAGAGCGTTGCCGTGCTTCCTTCCAACATATTCGAAAACATGGACTGTCAGCCATTCCACATGGACATTCCTTCCCAGCCAACATGGCCGCTCCACAGTCAGAGTCAGAGGCAGATGAGTTCAAGATGAAAACTAGGCATCCTATATAAGTAGACAGGCTTCGGGCATGTTCAAGAGCTCTTGAACAACCTTCTTGTATGCATGAATACGGAGTTGGAGAGCACTCAAAATTAGACTCCTCTCAAGAAGGAAAATTATCTAATATTATTACTTATGCACTCTTGAAGAAACTTGGAGAAGGACTACGAGCTTTCGAGCATCAGTAATATGTCTTGTAAAGAGAGTTGGTTACGGATATATGAGGAGTGTTTGTGAAAAGTTGCCCAGTGAGAAGAGCAAAAAACAATTAACTATTCTTCGACGCCATGGTTTTCATCAAAAAACCCGTAAATTGAAACTCTTTGAGTGTGGCTGCGCCTGTAATTTGTTAAAATAAATGATAAAAGTTTTGCAACATTCACTTTTTGATGCGAGGCTTTTTCCATCAAGTGAAAAACATTATTTGCGTGTACTTTTGTCAGATGCATGGCCTCGACTTGGGCGAAAACGTTCTTACGCCACAATGATCATTCGCCCAAGTTAACATGTGACCTTGAGGTTACCATCAAAGAATAATTGCTTCATGAATTTATGACGTTATTCAAAAAGCGTTCCGAGTTTGAGGACATTTTGAGCTACATGCAATCTACGAAATTCCATGAAAATCTCCCTTTACATGCTGTGAATCAAAGGAACAGTGACCTCTTCGCAGATTTTAAGTGTGTATAACATCGTTTGGTAAGGGGGACACCAAAGGTACAATTAGTTTTCCCAAAGGTGAGTCAAAGGCTGGCAAATGCTCCCATTTTGAGCAACACGATGGCAATAACAAGTTTCGGTGGGATTTGAAAGATATCTAATGGCACTGTACCGGCAATTAGTGGTTTGCTCATCATTTCCGTCCGCACCAAATTACCAATCCAGGCCCACCCGACTGGAAAATCCGCAAGGCTAGTTAACCTGGTTCGGGAGTGATGAAAGCCGCGGTTTCGTCCATCTCTCTCCACTTGGCCACTGGCGGTCTCTATCGAAAATGCAGTCTTGCAATTTCCATCAACCCGAGATATCAGCTTACAGCCTGTTGATACCCTACTCGGCTGGAAAGTACAGTACCAGATTACGGCTATGAAAGAGAGTACGTGGTGTAAATCAAACCAGCTTTGAACCTAATTTGACCTGCGTAGTGCCCTAATCCGGATTACAGTTTCGGGTTGAAAAACGGCGAAGCTCAATACATACGTACAGGAGCAAGTGCTGGTGAAAGGAAAGAAGGGAGGCTGGAAGTAGCTGGTATACACGGAGGAAAGTGACAACAAGTTTCGGACAGGGGGAATACGAGTTATGAATTTGTGAGCCAAATGCGAAAGTGCGTCGTAGTAGCAGTACTCAAAAGTTTAATTCTGTGCCATAAATTCTTAGTTCTTTCACAGAATGTAAATGAGATGGTCTAAAAGGGATGGTGCATTGGAAGAGGAAAAAAGATATCTGCGTAGTGCCCTAATCCGGATTACAGTTTCGGGTTGAAAAACGGCGAAGCTCAATACATACGTACAGGAGCAAGTGCTGGTGAAAGGAAAGAAGGGAGGCTGCAAATGGCTGGAATGCACGTAAGAAAGTGACAACAAGTTTCGGACAGGGGGAATACGAGTTATGAATTTGTGAGCCAAATGCGAAAGTGCGTCGTAGCAGGAGTACTCAAAAGTTTAATTCTGTGCCATAAATTCTTAGTTCTTTCACAGAATGTAAATGAGATGGTCTAAAAGGGATGGTGCATTGGAAGAGGAAAAAAGATAAAGTTTGACCAAGAGCCGGCGCTTTCACAGAAATTTCACAGCTAATACTTTACCGACCTTGACGTCTCGTCCGGCTGGACGAGTCTCCGCGAGTAAAGGCCAGTGAGCCTGTGAGCTTGTGACCCAGAACCGGAGTGAAAGTTACTTTTGGTACTCACGGGACATTTGAGCAGTGTCCCAGCATGGCTGGTTGTTAGAGTGATAAGGGATGATGGTGAGATTGGTTGCCCTGGTCGCAACATGTAGTTATTAAAGCAGCCAGAATCGTTAAGGTTGACTGTAATTTATTGCAAGGGGAGGAGGGACGACAAGCGACCAGCCCTGTGTGTGATACAAGGCAGGTAGAATCAGTGTTGAGGTTAATGTTGCATTAATAATGAATGGAGTTAGTACAGTTCACATATGTTTTCAGATGGAACTGTCGGCGGTGGAGCCGGTAATTCAGCAGCTGGAGGAGAGCATCCTGATGAAGAATACGATAGCCAAACTTTAGAACCGCTCCCGTACTTCGACCGCAACGCGACCATCATTACCAATATGACTGTTCAGATGGGAACGGATGTAACACTTCCATGTCGAGTGAATCGACTTGGAGATAAAGTGGTAAGGCATTAAGTTGAATCTATTTTTCTACGACTTGCAAACTCCAATTTGAAACCATCCAATCTTCTCCTTTCGACCACATGCACACGCAGATGCTCAATGATGTTCCATTTTTTTCAGTTTTTTTTGTCAAATCTCCTCACTTCCCGAATAAGTTTGACTGCAGCTCACGATCAAAGTTTCAATAGCTGTAGTTTGCCGCATAAAAGCAACGTTTAGGTCCAAATGACATATGACAATGCTAAATCATATCTAAAATTTTCCAAAATTATGTCATACATGAATTCAGTTCCTTTACACTCTGGCTAACTCAAAAGGCGAGAAATATTAGCGTTGAAGTATTCATAAACCGTGGTGAGAGTTTGTATACATGTGTTACAGTGTAATTGCCGCATTTGAACTAACCTCCAGAAGTATGTATTGGATTGCGGTCGCGTTTTAGTGGACAGACACTTATCATTGTGGAATGTGACAGAATATGTAGCTGAAGTAAAAAGGCTGGTAAAATCACTTTGGGTCGAGATAGCCAGATCAAATGGAGGAAAGCCATACTAAAAGCACTAATTTGTCACTCAAGTAGATCTAAAAGTGTTTGATGCCAGTCTACGTAAGTCGATCTCTCCCTTCGCTGTAAAATTACATTACAAAGGAATCAAATGGAACTAGCAATCAAGACGAAAGATTTGGTGATTTACCTCATCCGAATTAGATGACAAAAGAATTATTCAATCTTGCTATTTAATATAGTGAGATCTGAGAAATCCTATCCAGTTTCTTTCATCGTATTGGTAGTAGATAAATAACGAGTTGGAATTTACGACAGGACAAATAAGTCACCTTGTGTGAAATGGGATTTGAAGAGCAATTTAATTTGCATGAAAAGAAGAATAGGATATTTAAAGACGTGAATAAAATCCGAGTTTCAAGTCACAGAGAATAACAGTCTTGACAATATATTCATGATGAAGTTTCACGCAGGAGTCTGTGTTATAAAAAACCAGGATAGGATTCAATGCAAAGCGTAGGCTCTGAACGGAGGAAAAGTGCTTACTCCTGGTTGTTTTTATGAAAAGAAAAAGTGGCACAATAGGAAAAGTCGGCCGGCCAAGTGGCTATATTTTACTTAAGATGGCAGAACGAAGAGGAAATTTTTAATGCGGCCAAGAGGAAAATGTGTAGTTTAATTAGGGGGTGAAGAGGGGGAAGAGTATTCGGGAGATTGGGTGTTACCCTGGAACAATGATTTACTTAAGTTTTTCCAGACTTGGAGACCGGGAGAACTGGCTGGAGTGAAGGATGTGGGAAAATAAAAGTGATAAATCCCTTAGATTACCGAAATGGGAAGCTAAAATATGGATAGGATGTAACAGGAAAAGGTTATCTGTACCAACATACAGGCCGTTGGCTTAGGGACGGTATGTAACGGTATTATGATTCGACTTGTTGGTGGCATTGGTGGCAATAAAACGGTTTAAGCACCATTGTTCTACAGCTCAGATGAAGATTCACCATCTTTCTGAACAAGTTCCTTGGAGTCACGTTGTTGATGCGCTGAGGACTCGGCGTATAAATTCTGTTGGTGACGCTAATACGACGACGTCGATGGCCGATATAGTAGCAGAAAGTGTAGAGGACATAATTCAAGGTGGTAAAAGTTCCTGGTTGGCTTGCTGTAACTTTTGGGAAAAACTTTGGTTTCTCCAAATTAAATGGCAAGGCTCAGCAAACGATTGTATGGAAGGTGAGAGGTTAAAAAGTTAATAGTGGTATTTGTGCGTGACAGTAAGCCGAGTCAGCAGTCAGGAATTTTTGCGGG
>VRMD01002470.1:0-13189 GCA_009872375.1 Sminthurides bifidus | reverse complement strand
GAGCATGACATAAGGATGAAGATCGGCGCTGCTTTTGTAATTGCAAGCGCTAAATTGTTGGAATGGAAGTGCGAGTTACGACATTTTTAACTTGTGGTAATTGGTTTGAGGGACAAGACAGACTATGTCGATCTCAATTGCTGAGCATACATAAGGCTCTTGCATACTATTTTCTGGCTAGGAGGCTCGTAACGCTGTTGTAGAAGAGCTCACTCATTGAAAAGGCTCAGAATCGCTGCGCTGCGCTGCCTTAGCATGACGACAAATTGTCGCTTTGATTTACCGCGATTCATGAACAGCCCTGAGGTATTTACGTTGTGAGATGATGCACTACATGCTGAAATCTGTAGTAAATCTCTCAGAAGATCCGAGGCAAAAACTATTCAAGTGATGAATTCCATACTGCTGTAAGGCTGTAACCATACGATTAGCGCGACAGAGAGGTGCGCGCGCGCTGATTCAGCGCTCCTGATGCGGTACATCAATTACGCTGAACTTCCTCGCGGGAAAATTTTGCAAATTATATGAGGAATTGTGTGTTTTTTCCCCAAGTTCGTGCAGTAATGCGTAATAATTGGAATTCGCGGCGACAGACTAAAATTAACTTCAAACAGGGTTTGAGGCAGTATTTTTTTACCGTAAAGATGATGTGATGAAATCTGAAATGCAAAATGATGACGGCTCCTGGCAGTGCGTTTTTGAATTACGATGTGATGATGTGAGAGAGGAGTTGGGATGCTGGGATGAGGAAATGCGATGGACTTTTAATTGATAAAGTTGGGTGAAATCATTATGCAAAATATTTGGCGAAGGAACACTTTTTAACAAAAAGTGAGAAGGGAAACTCGACTAAACTGATTTGGGACAATGCCTACAAGGGTCTAGCGAAGGTCTGGGCTGCTTTGTCGATTTTATCTTTTCATATCTTCCCATGAATTGCAACAAGTAAGCGACGCGAATAATAGCGAGAGGTAATGAACGTAGCCTTCAGTGCCGAAGCCTTTTGGTCTTTTGGTGCACAGAGTGAACACTGTGTAATTTCTCGAATCGCCGTAATGCAAAATACAAACAGCTGTGAATAGGAACGGATTTTCAAAATAAGGACCAAACATCTAACTGAAACTGTGAACTGGCTCAATTCTTCAATGAGCTTTAGTGCTTGATGACTAAGCATTTGGTGCTATTTCAAAACGGTGAAATACATGTGGTTCCGGATCAACAATGAGCCACAAACAGATAAATAAGGACCAAACATCCAACTGAAACTGTGAACTGGCTCAATTCTTCAATGAGCTTTAGTGCTTGATGACTAAGCATTTGGTGCTATTTCAAAACGGTGAAATACATGTGGTTCCGGATCAACAATGAACCACAAACAGAGAAGGTGAGGGTGTTGAGAATGAAACGTGGCTGAATTCTGAATTCATGTGATGTTGATCAGATTGTTGCCATGGCAACCGCCGATTGCCACGTGGAGTGTGGAGTACTACATGGGATCAACAGCCCTACGTTATCATATTGTTGTACACGTGTGCCAAAACCGCTTTTCAAAGTAACGGTCCGTGAAACGACGTGCGAACATTTTTGAATCGATTCCAATTTCGTGCTTTGTTGTTCCCGTAACAAGCCTAAACTAAAAGATAGGAAAGGCGAACGACATCCTTCAAACCATATCACTGTGAGTCGATAACTTTCAAAACTCTCAAACAAATTACTGACTCAAGTAGAGAAACGTTATCTCATATATGAGATTGGTCATCTGCTATTTTTAGCGGCTAAGTGCAAGCAAGAAGCAAGCTAAGAAATTGTGCTCTTCAGCCGTATTTCTTCAGGGTTTCCCCTGCAATTAAAATGTAAGCACTTAGCAAGTGAGGAAAAATAAAGAAACATTTAAAAAGTCAGAAGAATTGCATGGTGCAATATCGCAAAGCAGTGCCATACGACCAACGAAGCCAGCTTGTTCAAAAAGGCTACAGATTGGAGAAAAAAAGACGTGTGAAAATCGTGGCTTGTGAACATGACGTGCGTAGGACTTTTGATCTAAAAGCCCGAAGCATGTGCAAATTAAAGCTATTGCTTACCTCCCCTGCATAGAAGAATCACATTCAGCTATTCCTTATCAGTCCCTAGATATTAAAGTTTCTTTTGTTCTTGATCGTGGTCAGGGTTTGATTCTGAAAAATCTCGTAATTACAGGCGACAATTGCCCACGCAAGCAAAACTGACCAGTTCAACGTCTAGCACGTACTGCGAAAATAGCCAGAGGCAATGGACTGGAGATCCCGGCGACGGGCTCCAATGTTCTTGCTTGAGCACGTGTAGGCATTCAGTTTAATCATAATTCAAAGGTCTAATCACATTAACAGCTTGGACTTAAGTCAAGGCGATTATCGACAAGTTTCATATGCAAAACCCAATTTCAGATTAAAACCACCCTCCAAAGCAAAACTATTGCCTGTTGTACAGTAAACAGCCAAGCCGCAGGCTATGCCAACAGGCTGAAAACGTTTTGATTGATCATGTTATCGCGGTAATCAGACAGGCCTTCTATGTTAAAATATTTCGATTTCTCATCACTCCTTCCAAAGGAATCCTGTAAACATGACCTCCAGACTGCCAAGACACGTTACGGTCGCAACCATGGTGATTTTTCAAACCAACGACGGGAGAATACCGCAAGCAAAGGAGCTCACGGTGACTCGCAAAAGTAAGATTTATCGGCACTCAATGAGCCAGAAGGCGAAATTACAAGGTGCATTGCAGAAGATAAAGCGAGAGGAGCGTGAGTGCATTATGGTTGTGGAATATAAAGACGACAAGGGAAACTATTTGTCCCAGACCAAAATAATTGGCTGAAACCTTGTCGATATTCAAATAAGTTTACTGTCGCAGATGCATCATTCAATCAACTCAGAACTCATCATCACGTCCATTCTCATTTACCAAGGGGACTACGACGACTTAAAAGACAGCATCATATGAGACAGAACTGTCTACCGTTACCATGGTACAGATGCAACGAGACATCTCTTCCATTCCACCTTCATTTTACTGCATGGTGAATGATGACACGTCCGTGGGAAAGGAAGATGAATAATCCTCCAAGATTCACAAACGTCATCGCCAATCGACTCTTTTCAAATAAAAGCCGGCCGTCGACAGGCCAGCGGGATGAAAACAATGCATCACAATCGTAACAAGGCTTCATCGTTCATGAAGCTCACAGTAGTGGCAACTGCAAACACTTTTTGTCCGCCTGCACACACACATTAATGTCATTTATGTCTTGTAGTCCCGAAGGTTTCTGTCAAATAGAAAGATGCTTCAGTTCCAAATTAAATTAGGCGACGTGTTTATTGCAGCTCGAGCGTCAGCACCAACCCCCGCTCCCTCCATCCCCCTGTCTTGCTCCACCTCAAGTGGTCAAATAAACAAGCTGTCACCGCCAACGAAGGTAATAAATTTGCAAGGTTTCACAACTTTCAACTACCAAACGTCAAAGACTAATCAACGGCTACAAGAGAGTCTGCCAGTGTCTCAGCCATGCTTGAGCATAACATTTAATTTTTTACCCCACTCAATCAAACTGAGGCTTAAATCAATAAATTGTGAGCAAAAGGCTTGCAAGTTTTTGTCTTCAAGGTTGCGTCATACCTGAGCTAGTTAAACTGTTGCGGTTCGGTTATTAATAGCTGAAAATTAAGGATTGTGGTGGTGCATTCTCAAACTTGTCAAGTCACTTATGAAGTTTAGTTACTTTACTGTACTAGTAGTCTGAGAGCAAGGCGAAACCAGCAAGTGCATTTGTATGACATGAACGCTGCACTTAGTGTCACTATGGCATTCTAACGTTGTCGCCAAGGTTACCAGGCAAGAGTATGTCGAATGCCTGCACTGAATGGCTGATTACGTTATATTCGATGCCTAGACCGTTTTGGTAATTGCATTAACGTGGAACGTTGCTACAAACGAAACTTACGACGATGCTAAGTCAGACAGTGCTTCGGTATGAATACCTTGAATGCACTGATCAAAGTTCCATGTCCGCCATGTTGAATGTTAACGATGGGTGGAAGCTAAGATTATTTCCATGGTTACAGTCAATGCAGTGATCAGAGGAGTATGTTCGCCATGTTGAACTTCAGCGATGGTTGGAAGCTACGATTGTTTCCATGGTTACGTTCAATGCATTGGTCAAAGGGGCATGTCCGCCATGTTGAACCTCAACGATGCTTTGAAGCTCTGCGTTAGTGTATCAGGTGTGAGATAAAATATGAAAATCTATCTTGACAGACACGAGATTAGCCACGCGACACCGCCACGTCTTCTGAGCGGCAACCTGTTTGAAAGATGGTCTTCTGGTCGCCGCCATCAATTATCACTAAAAATGAGAAAAGCCCTTTGCCAAAAACGAAAGCTTGAATAATTCCCACAACCTGTCAGACTTTATTGTTAAATAGGCAATTATGGTAAGAGCATAGACACGAGGGCATAAATTAAGACGGACTTTCAAAGAATCGTACGGTACGGACGAGCAACTTCGCAGACCTTTTTGGCCACCAGAGCGTTTGCCGTGCTCAACTTGGTGAGATAGCGAGAGGAGTAATGGCATTACAAAGTGCAGTGCAAGCCTGTAATTATAAACCGAGTTAACAGCGTCTTAAATACCCATGACTAAGCCCAGACCTCTCAGACCCCTGGTCTGACTCTTGCCATTGTGGCCATTTATTTACGTTTTTATACCACAACTGTGCAAACAAGGTAGCGTTCAGGTGCTTGATTACTGGCGTAATTTACCACCTAGCATCATCGTCCGCTGATGAGAATTACGTTGCTAACACGTGTTGATGCTATAGTGTGAGAAACTGCATAAAAAATCCTTGTTTGCAGCAACCAGTAGTAGCATACTCACGTGCTTTTTTAGTCTGAAATAAATGCAAAAACGTGTCTTTGATTCAGCCCATGGCTGGACCAGATAACGTGCATAGATACCGGAGGTGAATGTGGTGCATACGAACAGTCAGGTGATTCAATACTACGAACCTTGTTGGCTGAACCAGAAGAGAAGGGAAACGTTATTAACGCTAGCTTTTTGAGCCCTTATCCCTTGGGTTTCTCGCTACTCTATCAGTAGACCTGATCGGAAAATAGGGGGAGGATTAAGGAGAAATTTACAACTTGCCAAAAGTAACAATGTTACAACAAAGGAGTAGCAGTCACACCAACAACATGACAGTACTCTCTCAGAATTTACGAACAATTAAGGGCCAGAGACGAAACCGCGCATTTATCTCCCCTGCTGGCAAATTAAATGGACGTTGCGAAAAGAGCGTGAAATCAAAATAAGATGGGGATGATGTGATCTAAACTGTACAACCTGAAATTCTGAGGCACGAGCCCGAGCCAAAGATGCCGATAAACATATGTATGTAAGGCAGATTTGATTTATATCTTGCCAACTTTAATGTCTTTGGTTGCCGTGTGTATATGCAGTTAAAGTAAGAGATTAAGTACGCAGTTTATTTTTGGATCCTCATCTGTTTATGAGAGTGCATCCATCAGCAGCTTCTGTTTTCCAAGCCGTTGACGAACTTCATGCAGGTGTGGTAGCGGGAGAGATAAAAAATCCTCATGACTATTAATTTAATTAGTTGACTTGAGCAACAAGTAGACCAAAAGTAAGTAGTCGAGAAACTGTTTCATCAGCTCAGACGCTTACGTGTCATCTCATCTTTTTCTTCCTTGCTGTAGTAACATTGAACTTGAAATCGGCCTAGTAATAAGCAGACTGTGAGAATAAATGCGATCAGTGTTCCCATAAGTCATGCTTTTAGTCATTGCATTCAGCTAATTAAGCCGGCTTCACTGACATTGATAATTGCCATTTGGCATTGAATGAACCGGCTCTTTGCTGTTTTCCTGCTCGTATTATTGGACTTTTGTACCTGGTTGGTCTGCACCTGGACTATTGCGTTGTTCCAGGAGCTGGAACAATACTGGAGCCTATTTTTGCCAATCCTGGTGCTTATCCAGCCGGAAGATACCTGTAAATTGCCTCAGCCCACCAGGTAGCACAACTGTTAGAATACAATAGGCCATTACATTATGCAAGATAATTACTCAATCACAATGGTTAATTGTGGCTGTTTTCCCTTTTGATGGTGCGCAATACTGCCGAAAACAAAACACCGGTAGCATTTTGCAAAAACGTGTAATGGCCACTTTTTGCGAACTTATAGCAATATGGCATATTGTTTACCGATTAGGGAATTTTCCCCAGAATCGTACCTTCACCACCTTGATCTTCCGGTAACTTTGTTGTTGACAAGTCAAGTGTGGAAAATCATGTACTAATATAATGGGACCGATGTAACGAGTAGGCGGAGGCTGTGATAATGAATCACGTGTGAGCTTGAACTCGGAACGGATGAGAGCTGAAATTACTACCTGTTGGTTGCTTGAGTAATGGGGATTTTCTATTGTTTCAAGGTAGAGTAGGAAGCGACTTGTACTAATTGTTATTGTTATTGCGATGCGATTAAAACTAGTGCCGATTCCTGACTGATGCTCGCTCATCTCAGAGGTCTAAAATACAAGTTGTGCTTGGTACTTTTATCTTCGACCAGGCAGGCGTCTCAACAGCTGTCAGTCGGTTGACAAATCTTTCAGACAGGAGTCGTCATAGCATTAGGCATTAAGACATGAACCTTGACAAAGACATTGTGGTTGTCGAGTCTGCACAGCCAATGATCCAATGATGGTAGGCAGTTACTAACGAAAACACCTCGTTGTGCTACATGCAGTCACAACGTCGGTAAAAAAAGGAGGGGGAACGAACGTGTTAACTTTGGGCTTTGAATTGAAACAGTGTGAAAACTGAGAGTGGAATTGAACTTCAGATGTAGAGTTGGTACGTGCAGAATTGCAGAATGTACACTTTCGTTGAAGCGGAAGCAAAGTCTGTATAAACAGATACGCTAAAAACTGCAAACTTACTGCTAATTCAATAACGGAAAGGAAAGGAACGGGANAGCAAAGTCTGTATAAACAGATACGCTAAAAACTGCAAACTTACTGCTAATTCAATAACGGAAAGGAAAGGAACGGGAAGAGATTCGCTTGAAATGCAATGTCAATTAACACTTTGCTAGAAAGCTAGGAATTTCCGGTGAAAAAAACCTAATCGCACACAAGGCAAAATATTTGCAAATCATTCTCAGCTATTCAAAGGACAAAACAAATAGTGTCAACGTAGTAGTGAAAGCTTTGATGGTATGCGGTATGCATGCTATAAGGCAAGAGGTGATCGGCACGTAGGCAGCTGGACGTCTGTTTGAGTCGAGTCGATCTCGAATGGCAGATTTACTTTGAGCCGTAACAAAGACACAGGATGGAAGTGAATTAATGAATTCCACTTGATCTTTGTTTACTCAGGCATGAGTAGGCAGATAGGTGTAAAAGACCCTTTAGTCGTGGTAAACATGGGCTGAGTAGTCGAGTGCGCAGAATGTTTGCGTGGAGGTGGTGCTAATTGCCGAATTAACAGGTGATAAGGAGCATTTGCATATCTGTTGCAATCGGAAGCGTCACAAGTCTAGCCTGGGTTAAGACTTAGGAACTCGAGATTAAGCTAGTTAAATCTTTTTATGGAAGCTGTTTAGCCAGGTAATGAAGCACTTTGTAGGAATACTACTGGAGGGATGACCTACTACTGGAGGCTGACAATTTGACGAATTTTCGTTTCCTGATCAATCGAACATCAGGTGTAATGATCTTCGATGACCTGCGTAGTTCTAGTTCTACTAACTACAGCAAAAACCCGGTAGTTTTCATTCATGAGAGGGTTACATTGTCCCAAAGCGGGCGTGGTAATTTCTAGACCTCTAGCCGAGATTTTTTTCCCATAGGTGTTTAGCATTAAAGCATAGAGAGACAGGCGATGATTTTGTTGGAAATATCCAGATTCTTTGAAACGGTAGCACCTTCGGTGGGCATGCGTTCGCTTTGAAAAGGAAAGGCCTTGCTGTGGCGCTAGGTGCCTAATTATTATGCATAATCGCAATTAGCACTTCATCAAGTGTGATGCGGATGAAGTGTTATGAAGTATGAAGAGGAAACACCTAGAGAATATGCATCCGCTTTTCGTACAATATGAAACGTGCCGTGCATTTTGCGCTCGCAGTTTTTCTTAATCCTTGGCGGGAAGGAATCCATGTGCAACGTAAATTTTGCAAAAAAAGAGTTGCAATGCTTTCGGCCACCGAAAACTTCCAAATATTTTACATACAGACGTGTAACAGTATAACACAGATAAAATTGCATTTAGACGATTTGACCATCACGCCAATCAATTCTTTTCCAGTTTGAGAGTCTGGGTCCAGCCACTCAATACAGAAATATTGGAATCTTGATTCTCCGCTGTGGTCAACTTTCTAACTGAACCCATTGAATGCAACACGAGTTAATAACATTCAATACATGAACCGGAACTGAACCCAGACAAAAAAGTCTAGGCCGATCTAGTAAAGGTGCTCGGGTAAAAAAACCTTTGCTGCTTATAGTCAATGCTGCGATTCCAGCTTGGACTTTGCCTTGTTTGCAAGTGTGCATTGAGCCGAAACCACTAGAATTTTTTTCCAACACTGTGTTCAAACCATCTCCCGTAATTAAGGTTCAAGGTCATTAAATTGCCACGCTTGAACTGCTGCTGAGAAAGACATGAGAGGTCCATCAAAACAAAGAAACTTTGTCAGCAGTAGCATTCACAGGCATTAAGACACGTTTTAAGGTACTAATGGTAATACCTGCTTGGTCATGCGTTTCATCCTCTTGTTATTCTGTAAACCTGGTCACTATTGCATTGTATAGCACTGCAATTACTTCTTGATTTACACACTCATATGTTTAACTGTCGTAGCGTGACACGCGCCTGTGGTAATCGTTGATCGGATCGACCCCGTAAAGTAAGATGAGAAGGTAACCTTGGCAATTATTCTTAGGATTCAGAAATAACACAAATTAGCTGAATGGAATCTCGTTGAGAAATGAGAAGATCAAGTCAAGTGTCATTGAAGGGGATTAACTTAACGGAGGTCATTGTTTTCATGAAACTAGCATGCAAACAACAATGTGAGCTGTGAGAGGTCTTAAGTCTGTCATGAAGACAGGTAGTTTTTTCTTTGTTTACTGTGAGTTAATCACGATTCCGTTTTCCGTTTGTTGATGATGAGCGTGTGAACTGCTGGTTCGTGTGACAGTTGTAAAGAAGTAAATAATTTTTCAACTGCATATTACAGTATGACTCTGTTGCTGTTATTCGATGTCCGGTAGCGATGACCTTACAAATAATTACATTACTAAATAACATTTTTAATTTCGAAATTAAATAAGTTAAAGCATATCAAACATCTCGTGTAACAAGATGTCCAGAAGAACGTTTTAGTCGCACTGTTTGGGTTGAAACTCAGGCAGAAGGTCAAACGGGAATTGGCTTGCATTGCAGTAACATGAAAGTGTCATGTTTTGGTCCGTATCAATAGTTGCATTGATGAATTGTCAACTCTGTGACGAAAACCACAAGGATTGCCTTGCATCGATACACCAAATCGAAATTTAACTTGAGGAATGCACAAGGCAGCAATACAAAAGGCTCTGCTCTTTAATCATCATACTAACGTGAAAAGCTCTTTGCAACACATGACAGAATGCAAGAAATAGACATCTGAAGTTTATAAGCGGTTGACAGGGATGACAAGTCGTTAACATGTCTAACGGAGAGTTGTTAACGTCTTAATGGAAGGTTAAGCATATCGTTATGAAATTAGCGTCAACAAGCGAGGAAGTTGAACCTGTAACTGTTGAGTGACAACTCATGCATTTGTCACCGTTTCGTTTAGTTTTCATCGTCGACTTGTAAAACGAGTAGCGATTTTTCCCTCAATGAAAGTAGACNGTCACCGTCTCGTTTCGTTTTAATCGTTGAATTGCAAAACGAGTAGCAATCTTTCCCTTAATGAAAGCAGACACCCCCCCCCTCCGCGTAAAAAAGACTGCATCCCAAACACTCAACCTTTCGATGGACTGCGACTGTAACGGTTTCTGCACGGAAAAAAATCCACGTCTCAGACCTTTGACAGTGGCGACAAATTAACTAATTAAAAAACCCAAAACGGTAAGGCAACACATGACACTTTGCCTCTAGCAACTAATCTGAGGAAGAGGTAGGGGAAAGAAACGCCTTTGAAAAAAGCAAAGGTGAAAAAAACTACCAACTCCATCATCCCAACTTGAGTTGGATGCAACCCAAACTGCAATCAAGGTTTTGCAGGTGATGAGAGCGATAATGGAAAAATGACAAACGGGGACAAAGTTAAGGTTACCTTCGGATAAAGCAGGAACAATTGTCGATAAACGCGATTGACGAAAACAACCTGCTTATCTTTTCCTCCCAGGAGACAGGAAGAAACAAGGTGACTCTCTGTGCATTACCAGGTGACAATTTTCATCACACAAATGTCAGCCTCGCTGCTCCTGACCTTTCAAGTCATTCTTTTGGCAACAAATGTTGTAACATCACACGGATTACAGCAGTAATTCCTCAGCAACGATTTTCTTCTTTACCGTTGCTCTTGTCGCTGCTCAAGTCAAGTTTACGTTAATCATCGACTCAATGGAGGGAATTAAGCTCTGGCACGGCACTAGGAACAGAGTAAAACTTGGCTTGAAGCGTGAATGTTAACAGTGCAATTTGAGACAGGAAGAAACAAGGTGACTCTCTGTGCATTACCAGGTGACAATTTTCATCACACAAATGTCAGCCTCGCTGCTCCTGACCTTTCAAGTCATTCTTTTGGCAGCAAATGTTGTAACATCACGGATTACAGTAGTAATTCTATCTCAGCAACGATTTTCTTCTTTACCGTTGCTCTTGCCGCTGCTCAAGTCAAGTTTACGTTAATCATCGACTCAATGGAGGGAATTAAGCTCTGGCACGGCACTAGGAACAGAGTAAAACTTGGCTTGAAGCGTGAATGTTAACAGTGCAATTACCTTTTAAGGTTATGTTTGAGTTGGTGAGGAGTGTTGAGAGCGATTGTGCTGTAATGTGACTTAAGCTATGTAACAACAAGCTTTAGCAAAGTCAATGATGACAGCAAATGACACATCTTTGAATACAAACAGTTGCCGGGGGCAAACTCAATAAGTACTACCTTGTGACAACTGCTCCTCTACATTCAATTCAGTCTTTGAGCAGGCTGATTTTCCATCATTCACGCCACTTAATACCTTCTTTAACTTTATTACCAGCACATTACAAGCCAAGTGGCCCTGCTCATTGAGCTTGGCTAATGTTTGAACTGGGTCTTGTTACCGTAACATGCTTAACTTTCGTTTTCAAAGTTTCCTTTTACGTCACGTAAGTATACTTAATTGCAGGTAAATTGTTGCTCTTGCTGAAGTTAAACTGCAATTATGAGGTGAATTAATTAGTCGTGCGGCTACCTGCTTTTATGTTCGCGTTTCCATGAGTTTCTGTTGTTGTAATAGGAAATGGCTGAATTAGTAGGACCTCTTTGCTGAGGGAACTTATGGAGAGGACTTGCTCAGGTTCTGCTTTTAGGTATAGGGACGATTTAAATCTTTCGTTTAAAGAGGAATCAGGAGTCTTTTGTTAAAGATTCACACTTTGCTGATCATCAAAGAGCAAAGGTTCTCTTGAAGGGTACCAGAACAACAGATTCACAGCTTGAGGAACGCAAACACACTTTTACTATCCACGATACCGAATGGAAACCAAAGGTCGCATGCAATGGCTTGCGAAGGACATTCGATGATAAGAAAAATACGAGCCAGGTTTTTTCACCAGCTGGCATCAGACCGTAGTATGTGTTCTGATTTGCGTGACTTGAATTTTATCAACAAAAGCCAGCAAATTTTTACAGGAGCCGATTTGATTTTTTCTTCTTATGGACGATAGAATGGCCTAACTGAACTGAGTAACTGAGGAAGGGGTTTAGTTAAATCATTGATTTAGTAGGCGTGTCCCCAGAGACATGAAACTGCTGGAGCTAATCGTTCGCCTAATTGTTATTTATCTTAATCGTCAATTTGACATTAACGTTTCAAGTTTAAAGCTAGAAGGCGATTGGTCAAAACTTCAGTCGAAGATGCTCAGGTAAAGAACACTGGAACTTACAATCTGTCACGGTATGCGAGATCATCTCATTAATCATTTCGTGGCTATTTGGGATTCCCAACCAAGGAGGTGGAATATGACGAGTACTCGGTGCAAAAAATTGTCGTTGAGACATAAAAGGAAAACGTGTTTGTCACACGACATTTCACACGACTTGCATTACGTCTTTGTTACGGGTACCCGCGTACTATGATTTTTACCTGGAATAGCAAGTGACTGAGGTGAGAAAGATGAGCGAATTTGAAAATTGCACAATCTTGAGCTACACTACCAGGAAAATCCATCAAGCATTCAAAGATTCTCAGAAAAAGCAGCTCGTTTATGAGTTACGAGGAAAAATTTGCAAGGGGCAAAGTTTTGGGAAGTGTGAAGCAGTTAAGTTTTTTGCATTAGCTGAAGCAAACCATCCGATAAAGGTTTGAAGACTCGTGAACATTAATGCACATAAAGCACATAGTGTGAATCGGATCGACAGAGTCAAGAAGCAGGACAAATTAGGACGAGAGTGAAACCGAAAAAAAACAGGAGAAAAAAGTGAAACGAAATCCCAAATTGTTTCTTACAATCCTTTGAAAAAAGGCTGATAACTATACAACAGTTCGAAAAACGCTAATTAGGTTGCGTAGGCTACCACCGTTTCAATTAGGCTACTCTAGTGATACATACCTTCTGTAATTTGTAATAAACCTTGATCGTGAGTGCTTTTATAGTTGAAGCCAGCCTGTAAACGAAGTAATGGTTGAGAAAATGGAATTTAAAAGAAAGCAGGAGAATAAACTTCATTGGGCGGGCTATCTCTAAACACTGATGTGGTTTACGTACAGTTTGCTTGCAAACGCTTCTTTTTAGCAAGCCTCGTTGGCTTGTAGCTTGATGGGCGGTTAAGTGCACAAGCATTCAGTGTAACACATAAGGAGGCTCAATGCTCCAAACTGCGGCCAATTATCTCATTTAATTGGAGCAGATCGAAGTGAAGAAGGCAAAGGGTGCGTG
>VRMD01002469.1:0-13190 GCA_009872375.1 Sminthurides bifidus | reverse complement strand
CTGGCCTGCATGTCTACTCTGGTGGCAGCTCATTTGGAGAAACATGTTGTTCATCCGGAAGAGCAAGCAGCGGTACCTGCAATGGCAAAGGCTTATTCAAGGGACGATTACTCAGCTGTCTGCCGATTTGAAAGTAAGTTGTTGGCCTTGCCAGCAACAAATTAATGCCATTTATATCTTTTATCTATCAAATTGCCAATTGTGTTTTAAATAGTACATAAATAGCCTATGTTACAAATTCTAGGTCATGGAGGTGGATGGGGATACTCAGGGCATTCTATTGAAGCTATTCGTTTCTCCTGCGACGCGGACATTATCCTCGGAGGTTTCGGTCTCTTTGGTGGCCGTGGAGAAAACACGGCAAAGATCAAGGTAAGACTCTGACTTCGCTCTTTTAGTATTTGGTGGTCCATGTGCAGGATAGTTATCATGGTTTTCTGTTTTGATGATAATTGCAGCTTTTCGACATTGGAGCTGAAGGAGGAGAAGTCGAAGGGGATGGCGAGCTACTAGCCGAAAGTGAAGAAATACCCTATGAATGCGCATCGAGACAAAAATATCGAATGATGTTCTCGGATCCAGTGCCTTTACAAGTAAGTGAATTTACTGTTTGAAGTGGTTTGTAGCAAGATCTTTTGATTAAAACGTAGGAACTTTACAGGCTGGTCGATGGTACGTGGCTTGGACTCATATTAGCGGAGCATCAAGCGATTGCGGATCTAATGGGCAGAGCGCAGTTCTAGCCGAAGATCAGTAAGTCAAACATACTGATTTTGTTGTAGATGATAATGTACAGAAAAATTTGAATATTTCTATGATTTACTTTGGTCTTGTAGAGTGATGTTTCACTTTAAGTCATCCAAAAAGTCTAACAACGGAACTGATGTTAACGCCGGTCAAATTCCTCAAATTCTTCTATCGTCTGAATGCCATAGACCCTAGCAACATTGGTTACAAGCCGAAACAGCAATTGGAACCCGTTCATTTGCTAAGTAACGACTTTGTTAACAACTTCACCCCTGTAAGGAATCAATACTTATATTGCTTTTAGATTGGTTAAATACGTACATAATTTGTTGTACACATGAGGTCTTCGTCTTTCAGGAAAGCATTCAAATTCTGATTTCCTTGATTGGATGGTGCTGGAATCAGCTTCAAAACGTGGAACTAGAATCTAGCACAGGCATGGAAGTCAGGGCCCGTGCAGACTTGATGAAATTTATAGCCTGTTCGTGCCTACGCTTAATCGAGTTTTGTATCAAGCAAGTATACAAACATAAAGGTATGGAAACAACGAGCTAGTTGACAGTTCACCTATTATTTAGAGCAGAGCAAAGTACAGTGCAGTTATGCAAGGAAGAAAAATATGGTAACTGATTTATTTCCATGATGTAGGCTGTGTTCGTCTAGGACAGTCAGAAAATCTGACTATGGCTGAAGCAATTGGTGATGTACGGTCGATGCTGCATACAATGATTTCGACTCCTTTAAGTAAGTCTGACAATAAGAAAATTTTGAAAAGCTATAAAATTTTGGTCAAGCCATTGCAACGTAGTTTCTTTCATTTCCAGAAAAAAGTTCTCATATCACAAAAAGCTGCTCACTAGAAATTTTGAACCAATGCTGTGATACCTTCGTCAGTTGTTTTCAAGTCTTTTATCCAACATGTGCATTAAAATGGGAGTGTTTGGCGAATTTTTTATACTTGTACTTAAAAAAGGTAAACTTTCCGACTTGTTTCAATTCCTATTTGGATTACCTTCAATTGCCATGATGTAACTTCTCGTTTCTGTAGGAACCGAAATATGCTAAGGATGCTAAGCTGCGTAGTCGGAGCTCTCTGTACCTGTCGGGGTCAACTCCTAGGAATCTTTCCAGTTTTAAACTGTATAGTTAAGCAAAGTCCGGACGAAACAAGTGTAAGTTTTGGAACATTCAAATCGACACGGGAACATTTTATTGTTTGCAGCACCCACAAAATTAACTTACAAATTTTTCTTTCCAGTTAACATTTGTAACAAACACAGAAGGTGGCAAATTGAAGCAACCCGCAAACAATCGACTCCTTGTAGGACAAATGACCGCGAGGAATGCGTTAGACAATTTCATGAAACCGCCATGGAAATTTTGGGATGTGCTAGAACACATACTCACGATTATAGATGCTGATGACTCGTGTAATACCAGTGCGGCAAAAAATTTAGTTTGTAGTTCATCAATCCTACTTGCAAAGTTAATGGAAGAATTGGTATCTCACGCTTCTGGAACCTACGTAAGTTTCCTATTCCTCCGCATTGCAATCCGAAGTCGATATAAATACCATCGAACGTTACATTTAACTCCTGAATTTTTCTCATGTAGGCAGAGCTTGAGTGCGCAATAGGGCAAATTATTGCGTCCACACCTTCCCGCTTTACTCGCACAAATCAAAGTCGCACATGGAATACTGGTAACGGTTCTCCTGATGCTGTTTCATTCACGGTTGATCAGCCAGGAGTTTCCCTTTTCGGTGCCTGTATTTACTCCGGAACTGGAACTTATGAATACGAACTGGAGCTTTTCCAGGAGGTATAACGCATTACGGTGTACGAATAGTCTTCCAAAAGTATTCTAGCGCCAATTATTGCTCAACATTCCTTCTTCCTTCTGTGTCATAGGTGGATGTGATTCCAGATGATAGTTGTGATCAAGGGGGACCCAAGTGGGTCTCCTTGGAGTCTGTACGAGGAAGTTTTGATTCCGAAGAGTGTTGGGGTGATATTGCTGAAATTAAGTTCAACAAACCAGTGCTGATTCGGGTAAGCCTCGCTACAAAAACCAAAAATGATTAACTATTTCGGGTACCGGGTGTCCTTTATATGTGTTTCTGACTTCCAGCCTGGCGTCAAGTATGCTTTAAGACTGAAAAATCATGGTAGCAGAACGTGTAACGGCGATGGTGGAGTATCAATTTTACGCTGCCCAGATGGAACTACCTTTAATTTTAGTTCGTGTGCAGCTCACAGCTTGAACGGGACCAATCAGATTCGGGGTCAAATCCCGCACCTATTGTATTTTAGGTAAGTGTTCCTGAGACGCTGAAATTTTCGCCACACATTTTATAGGTACGTATAAACACCATGAAAATGATGCTCACATGTCGCCAATATGATGCAGGAACCCCGATGACACGGACGCTCGACAAAAGGCGAAAGCCCTTGCCGAAACACAAGCAAGAAAATGTGCTCACAGAATCGCCTCAGCAATATTCACGCATGCTAAAGAAGTACTGCATAAATCTGAACGCCGCAGAAGATATCTCCAACTCCACACTTGTCACCATTTTGCTGCCATCCATCTTAGCTCATTTGCCGCAGCTGGGTGTTTCAGATCCAAGAGTAATTTCTCAATAATTATACTCACATTCACAAAGTGTTCTTTTCAAAAGATGCGTTTTTTCTAAAACTTCTTTATGGCACTTTCTAGAGCTGCGTTGAACTGTTGGAACTTATCCGAAGCATAATGCCTCTTGTTTCCCAACTAAACAACGTACTTTTTGACATTGACCGGGCAGAGAAACGGTACATCAGCACATCCACAGGAATTCATTACGCATGGGTTGAAAGTGATCACCCGTACAAAATGGCAACTATAATGCACTACAAGTGAGTTTTTGAAGCAGATCAGTCGTAGGTTTACCTCGTCACAAATGAGGGGTTCCATCCATAACTGATTTCTTTCATTACAGAGTAACATTCCCGGCAACGGTCCAACGTATGACGGTTGAATTCGATCCGAGATGTCACACGGCGCAGTCTGAAGATAGCTTACAAATGTACATTCCTTGTGGAAAAGACAAATCAAGCGTCGAGACGGACAGAGAAGTCGATCCCCTGTCATCATATATACCCATCATGGAACGGTATCATGGGGATAATTGGCCTCTCAAGACAGTTATACTGCCGGGTAAGATTTGATACAGGCTAAAACTTAAATTGATCGTTAAGGAACATAAAATATTAACTTGAACAATGTTATCTAATACAGGAAACGAGGTACTGTTTTCCCTGGAAACAGCGTCCGATTTCGTGAGAATAGACCGACGGGAATACTTTGGCTTTCGTTGTCTTGTGTCCGGATATGAGTGGAAGAATTGTTCCGGCTTAGCGCGGCTGGAAATGGAATTAGCCTACCTGGGCGGATACTGTGCTCATCAACTGATTAAGAAGGATCTCGTACTTCCTCCAGTATCGGGTAAGTTAACCGCAAATTCCGTGCTCGTAATGCATCAGGTGTATTTAAGATGTAGAAACTGCCTTTCCAATATTTTAATAACGTTTTAATACTTCCAGCGGAAGAGGTCGATACTTGTGGTGATGGAAATTCTGTGGAGGAGAAAATCGTCCAGACTTGTACAAAGCACTATGCCTTATTTGCAAAAGGTTTGAGCTTAGAGTACTTTCCAAACGTCCAAGAGGCTCTTGACGGCATTGTTCCTCTCAGGTGAGACTTTGAACCCAGCTTTGTTTGTCATGCACATTCTTTTAGAGTCGTTCTCATCAAAAAAATCCATAACATCATTATGACAACCAGAGAAGAAAGTATCGGTAGATCGTAGCAACGTCATAAAATCCCGGACAACGTAATAATAAGGCTGAACCGGGTAAAATTACAGCTCGTATGGGGGATTTAAAACAAGCACTTGGTCGTGGGGTGGTAAAAAGCTTCTCTGATGTAGTTGCTGCACTGAAATACATAGAGTAGATTCCTGCTAGCAATGTAATACGATGGGTGACTTCGGGTTGGTAGGACGACGTCCGTTTATTTTTTCTTTCTCCGAGCCCGCCGGGGTTAAACTATTAATCTTGCCGACATGTTCTAACCTTTTAAAATTGTAGACTAGGTCAGCACTTCGGCTTTCGTATGTACAGGGCGTTGTAATTCGATGCTTCGCTTCTTCTTCAAAGATTCATACTGAAAAGATCAATTCCACAAAGTGTTACTACAACCCCCATGTAGCCTCATTTTCAGTCTACTGTTTTAGAAACACAGACGACTTCCAGGGCTCTGTTGTTCCGAGAAAGAAGATGTGGTCTTGATTCTACAAAATACTGTAACTGAATAAGGAATTTGTAGAACAAATATCATGCATGATACCGAACTATTTGCCCCCTAGAAACGAAAGGAATTGTAAGCAGCAACCTCTAGTACTTTGAAGGACTCATGAGTAATCCGATCCGTGAACCTGTTACCCGAGATGGAATTTCTCGTAATTAGGTTTACGTAGTTCATCGTTGGGCAGCAAGTTTTTGAGGGGCCCGGCTCACAGTTGAAATGTTGTGGGGGAATGTAAAACTACACCTCCTTGGCGTAGATCATTTACAGTGGTATTACCTTCGAACTGATAGTGCAATGTTACGTATTGCGTTAACGAAAAGTAGAAGAAGGGAGTGGTACATATGCGCAAATGAATAGCGGTAAGTCGTTCAGTCTCAAACATTATTTTGGGAAGCGTTTTAGTACGATTAAGTTTTAAACGTTTCATACGGTTTTGCCAAATCCATGCCGACACCGCGCCTCACAGCAAATCCGAGCATCATTGCATGAAATCAAGTCCCTGGTTGTCGGCGTTTTTCCGCTGCTGCTGGAACACAGGAAGTAGAAAAAAGGCATAGGAAATGATTTAATTGTGAAAAAAACTAGAAAATGCAATAGCTAACGTTCCATGTAATTACTTGTGTAAAAAATCCTGAAGACTGGCTGGTTTATGTCAGAAAGTGGATCATTTGTTTTCTAACGCTCAGCAAGGTCCATTAGAAGTAGAATGCCGCAATATGCCGTGCCTGCATCAGATTATGCGTTGAGCTAATTGAATAGACGCGAGATTTTTTGCACTTCCTCTGACAGAACTGAAACATGTTCCTCTCTGCATCGTTAAGGATCATTTCTTGTTTGTGTAAGAATTCATTCATAGTTTTTAGTATGCAATGCACACCTCTGGATGCTTGACGACGGCAAATCTTATTATAAACACAAGATGCGTATGAAGAGAGGAGGCAGCTTTACCCTCGCAAAGTCTGAAATGCGAAGAATTTTACCAGCAAAATTCTTGTTTGTGGAACAAAAAAAACTCTCCAAGTATGATCTTTCCCAGACCTTGAATTTGTATGTAGATCTGAAAGGCTTCTTTTATCTCTTGTGGCTGCTTCAAGTTTCATGAGCTTTGGTAAAATTGGTTCCAGCATCCACGAACTTGACTGCATAGACTACTTGATCAAATCCTCGTTGGAAGGAAAGCTTTCTTTTGGCCTCTCTACAAGTAAGGTTATGAAATGTAGGGAATTTCAAGTTCAATTTCATTTTAAAAACATAATCCGAGTTTATTTACATTAAATTCGTAGAATCAGAAGTATTCGTAAAAACAATGAGCCGAGTTGCGTCTCGTTCTTAAAAGATCTTATGCCTATGTAAATATAATAGTCTTAAACTTCACTGATCCAACAGCACTTCGTGAGTAAACGCGTGCAGTCAAAAATTTACCGGGAAAGGGACTCAAAATCGTTAATAATACCGTCCCTTTTAGACTTTTAAAGTACATCTCCAATTAACATGCGCTGAAGATGTTCCCTAAAAAACTTAAGCGTGTCGGAGTCAAAATTGTACAGCGCAGCTTCACTATGGAAACGCAAATCTCGTGTAATACTTGCGAAGTCATGACATGAAAGAAGCGTTTCGAAAGCCCTGCGCTTTAACTCTTGCTACAATAGCTATATTTTTAACACAGGAATTTGGGTGAATACATATATGTAAGTGAAAGGTCGACAAATGCTGGCTTGTCTTGACTCGATTTCGTGAGGCTCACCATGCAAAAATTGATTGTAATACCGCAAGCAAAAAATTGACTATCGTATTGACAACAAATTCGACTTAATTTCATGCAATTGTCATAACTTAAGAGATAATAGGGAATGTGGCGAAGCGTGGAAGTAACGTTAAAGGAGCATAAAATGGTTCATCACACGGGAGATAATAAAGGAGGGTCAGGTAATGGTCTATGCGTCGGTTGCAGCGTGTTGTTGAAGCCATGTTGAGGTTTGGTGGTGGAATTGCGGGCTTGGATGACCGTCGAAGCTGGTTCATGATGCATGGTCTGACATTGCTGCTCTCTGAAGGAAGGATTGATTGCTGCAGCTGAGTTGATGAGATGTGGACCGGGAATCATACCTGTGAGTTCGGCATAGACGTGGGACTGTACATCCTTCGGTTCGTTGTATTCGCAGAGCATAGGAAGAGGGCGAGCTTTGTGACTAAAAGTTGATTGTGGTAGTTGTTGCGGCTCCTTGCTGCGGCTTCGATGTCCATTCAGTTCGGAATAAATGTGGACGTGGGAATCTGAAGGATCGCCGTAATCGCAGACAGCAGTTAAAACAGTCTTTGGCTTTTGGATTTGAGCATAGCGCGTGCTAGGAGCAGGGTTTTTGGGGTTGCTTACGAATGACGTTGTCAATGACTTGGTCATCCCGCCAGGAACATGATTAAAGTGACTGTGATGGAGGGTGGAGGGGTGGTGGGATGTTGACGTTGAAGCATGTATGCTTGGAGGGTGGGCCAACGTGGACGTCTTGCCAGCCCTTTGGTGATTATGCATTGTTACGTCTGGAGGACTAGTATGAATTGACGGAGTCGAGGACTGGACTTGCATCAGTCCGTAAAGGTGGTCAATTGTCTTTTTCGCATCCCAAAATGACTCGGGTTTTGACAACTTATCCCTCAGTCCTTCCAGCATGTCTGAGCTGATCTCACTGGGCATGGTCTGAACTCCCTTGTCCTCCATCTCGACATCTTCAAGAAGGATTGAGCGGGGTCGGAAGGAGGAGCCCATTGGGGGCGGCGGAGGTTGTTGCTGCGGTGGTGGCAAGGAGGTTTGTCCATGCTGAGACATTTTGTACACCACGTCACTGAAATCTTGCGGAGCCCCAAAGGATTTTGTTATGTCACTAGTTTCACTTCCTTTGGGTCTCTCACCCCGCTTCATCAAGAACACGCACATGGTAATCAGGAGGGAAACCACTATCGCACCTGTTAAAGTCCCGATGAAGATTGCTAGGATTTTCAATCGATCTGGGAGTTGGGGGGAGGGGAAATCGTCTAAGAACTGGTATGAATCACGGAAACAGGTAAAATTTTGACAAATGTCTGTCAGTTCGCTCATCAGTATAAAAGTGTTGTTTTGACCAAGGCACTCCGTTCCAGTCTTTTCGGTGACAAAGCACTTTGTGTTTTCCACAAACTCTTGTAGAAACCACGACGCTGATGACTCCAAAGTTACCATCTTTGCTTTGAGAGATGTTAGATCGCAGTCACAGAGATGCATCACTGTGTTATTTTCCAGTGAGCACGAAGCTTCTTCGGTACTTCCGGTATAGATGAAGTCAGGACTGAAGTCCCACCACACATTGTTTTTGAGTAGGGCACGATGCGCAGCATCACCTGATCGCTGAGACAGATCGACCGCTTGTCTTTTGACTCGGTGAAACACATTGTTGACAAGATTGAATGTTGTCCATTCCTGGATCGCGAGACCGTTTGTGTCGATAAAGTAAAACTGAGAATCGTTTACATCTATCCGTGGAATTAAAGCTCCGAAAGCACTGCTGTCCAAGTGGTCCACAGTGCAGGTTGACCAGCTCATGGAGCTGATTCCTCCGGTAATGGCATTTGTTTGAATCCGCTTGAAGTGCGAATCAGTCGCCTTCCAGCTTTGCAGATCCTGGTCAAAGGCGTTCGGTGACATGTCTTCTATGGTCGTGTTCTTGAAGTTCATTTCATTGATGTACACCTGCTTGAAAGCATGCGAATGGATTTTGCCCACCCTACTCCTCAAGAAAGTTATGCGCTCCAAGTTTGATGGAAATCCTTTAGAGGGTATTGAGTCTATTCCACATTCTTCGAACATGACGGAAGGACTTGAGAACGCAACTGTTGAAACAATGAAACGTCAACTTTAGCTCGTAAAGTACTCGTGTGGAGCACTACTACTTGTTAGGGCTTCTCAAAAATAGCTTTCAATATCTCCATGAAAAGTTCATATCATTTGTTTAACTAGGCAGCTTAGGGTCCACCCCTGCTTAATCACAGCAAAGTCCTCGCTACCCTTCTTAACGCTGTTTCGATCATGCATTTGTCATGAGATACTCAAGACAATAATGCACTCATCTTAGACTCTACCCACCCTACCTATAAGTTTACAAAATTCTGAAGATTCAAAGCTTTTGCTTACCGTTTGGCCCTGCAGTGGAAAACGCGGATTCTTTAATCTGTAAGTTTGTTATATTGCGAAAGGCGAGAGTCATTTCCACTCCGGACCCTGTGGGCAAAACGCTCGGCATGACGGTAACATTTGGGCAATTTTCCACAATCCAAATGATATCATGGTTAGGTTCAGCGTCCTGAGAGACATTGGACCCATGAACGTAAGCCACCTGTAACGGAAAAAACACGCGTTGCTGTAATCTAATCGATTTACGAGAGATTGGATCATACATTGTCATAAATGATACAGTTGTTAGCAATGTTCCTTCTTAGTTGCATCATAATTGCAGCCTCAGAGCTGTGCGCAGTAGCGTTGATCTAACGACGGGATTATTTAAGTATTTAAACCACATTACAGGCTGAGCCCAGATGCGCATTCTGATTGATGAATAGGAAGAAATTGACATGTGCGTGCGAGAGAAATTGCAGATACAGGAAAGACGCTTGCACGTTGCCTTAGTGTGCAACGACGCGGAAAGATACATGCTCAAGTTAAATGAAGTTAAATACGAAATGAATTACATATCGACCGTGTTGAGTAAATAGTAAATAGAAGAAAAATGAAGCATAATCAAGTCTGCATAATTGCAGATACAGGAAAGACGCTTGCACGTTGCCTTAGTGTGCAACGACGCGGAAAGATACATGCTCAAGTTAAATGAAGTTAAATACGAAATGAATTACATATCGACCGTGTTGTGTAAATAGTAAATAGAAGAAAAATGAAGCATAATCAAGTCTGCAAACGTGAAGGGTGGATGAACATCGAGGTGGAGACACAGAAGACTGGAGTGATTCATTTAATCTGTGAATAGGTTTGCTCAGGCTGAAGTGGTTCCACGCCTTAATTTAGTTAGGAGAAGATAAGAGTCATGGTGATGGAAGAAATATAGTTTTTTGGCTTCCCACTTTATCTCGTTCACAGGTTGAGGAAATGCACAGGCTTAGTAAACAAACGATTATGTTGCGAGGGCTCATTGATGAACGCTCGGATTTGAATGACAATTTTGAGCATTACACAAGATTCAAAAGTTGTCTGTTCCCTGTACTCAGAATTAGTCCACGTGGGGTTTAGTTCAGCCCTCTGTTTTTTCTCCCTTGTGTGAATGAATGACTGGAGTTCTGAAGCTGCAAAGGCGGAAGCAGTGTAATTAGGGAGGGGATTTGCCGTTGCGGACTGTCTTGTTTCACCAGAAAGAATACGAAAAACAATCAATTGGAAGACGCGAAGAATTCAAATAGAGACAATCCGATACTAAAGCAAAGGCTGGTTACTTTGCAGTATAACGTGATCTTTAGATGCCCTGAATAGCGTTCGGCGGATGTGAAATAGCGTGTACGTGAGACTGTTGTGGTTATCCCACTGTGACAAGACCAAGATTTACATTTTAGGTGAGACTATTTGCACCGTTTCACCAGATAATACTTACTAGTCAAGCATCCAAATCATGCCCTAGTTGAGCTACAACGACCTGTTCGGAGTTTAGATGTAAAGCATTAAAAAACCATTCAGCGCAATGGCGGATGTCATAATCTGAACAAGCTATGAGCTGTAACATTTGAATGAGCTTGGAACTTTCAGCCTGTTGAAAATACAAGCGCTGTAGTGACGATGTTGACACGCAATTAAACGATCCTTTACAGAACCAGAAATGATGGAATGAAACGAAATACCGAAACTTGACTTTCTAGAACAGTGCCAGAGAAGTGGTAGACACTTCCTGCTAGACACGATCATTTCAACAGAATCAGCCCTGCATTGCATATAACTCATGTCCTCGTCAGCATTCATCGACAGATCAAAGGCGATCCCGCTGGAAAGATAGGATACAAAAAGGAACCTTTTTGTCGTTGACTCTTGAATCAATGAATGGGCAAAACCTTATGCTGCCGTCGACTTTAGTTCGTTTAGACATGGGGAAGCGATTGCTACAGCGTATTGAGAAATCCGAGATTTACCTACAGGTTCACTACTACTCAAACCTGCAGTATCTACAAACGTTTCGGGTAGCTCAGATGGGGCGAAAAAAAAATAAAAAGCATTCTATTCCGAACGAGAATTCAGTGCCAGGCCTCTTTGTTTCCAAGAAACAACAAATGAATGAGTAGGAGTGTTTACACTGTAAGCAGTAACACAATGGTCCGTCTCTCACGCATGGTAGAAATGTCTTTGACCGATGTAATTTAGGTAACGCAAAATAGGATTATTGACGAGGGGCCGAAAACCTTTCTTTGTAAATGCGTAAACTATTAAGGGGATGAAGACAGTTCCTTCAGTCCTTCTGTACGAGAATGTCGAGCTTTGTTTGCCTTCCGTGAGTCATACTTGGAGTCGATCTATGCGTAGCGAACTGTAAGTACGTACCAGTACTTGCTCCACCTATAAACGGTTTAGACCCGAATGTGAATAGAAACAACGAAATGGCATAATCTCGTCATGGTAGCTAAAAATGTAAACGTGAATGACCATGCAAACATGAATGAGATTGTCAATGTGCATTCTGAGCTTAAAATCGCTTAAAAAGCTGTAACCAGTGGGCAATCTGCCTTCAGACCAAGGTCTTCGGTACAACTATGACAAGGTACCGTTTCTCAGAAATCTTGCCTGCTCATCGCCGCATCTTGTGGTTTCTCCCTCCTTGCTGAAATCAGACTCTTCAAGACACGCCGCTCAAATGAAGGGTGAGATCGAGCGAGCTCANGACTCTTCAAGACACGCCGCTCAAATGAAGGGTGAGATCGACCGAGCTCAAAGTTCACGGCAACTGGTGCAAGGTCTTGCTCAACGGACACAGAAACCGATGACTTGGATGCACCGCCAGCAAGAATGCAAGACGCGAGAAAGCTGGAAGAATGAATGCCCCATGTCAGAAATTTGACATGGGAAAATTTAGCATTCTGAAAGAAGGAAAAAAATTATGCCTTCTCGTAAACAGAGTTATAAATACTGTCAAGCCTTGCTTCTCTGTAAGCGAAGACGGAGTAGGTGTTGCTTACATGTATCTAAGAGCAGTTAAACTGGCGTGCAAGGGGTTGAAAATGCTGACTGGATTTAGTACGGAAACGGTTTAAATTCATCGTGGGAGGAGAGTGAAGAGATTAAGGCATGTCTAAATACGCATGGTAGGGGTACATGTGACGGATGGTATAAGAAGTGAGGAAAATTTGCCATGTGCATTCTTCAAGATGAGTGAAAAGCAAAACTTTGTAAGCACTTCAGTAAAGAGATCTTGTTCCTCACTTTGCCTTTCGCAAAGCGGGCTTAAGCACTAGTACAACTTCCATGTTCGGATCATTTGTTTATCTACTTCTTTTCCAAGAAATAAAGCCTTAGTAGATTTGTATCCTAGCAAATTTGCGACCAGTAGATAGACAAAGTTATCTAGATTTTGAGGAAGCAGCCCATTCGGATGGACCGCAACATTGAACTTGCACAATTTTCATAGCATATGCTGTACATAATTTACGAGCACTGCAAAACTATTTTGCCCGAGGACACAAAACACCAGGGAAATCAAGTTTGACTTTCTTGACTGTAAGAAAGAGCGGTCGTGTGGGCGTCTTCCTTGAGAACGAGCAAGAAGTGTCGTGAGTAATTAAGGCTAGAAAGCGCATTCACACTCAGCAAAATCACTGACAGTGTGAAAAATTCAGCCAAGAGCATCTGTCTTGAAACTAAAGAGAAAGATTTTTCCTACGAAAATGAAGCTAGTTATGGGTTGCAAATCATCTCACTCAGATTTTGAATGGCGGAAAGAAACAGAGTTTCAGTTGAAAGTTACAAAAGTAGGATTCGAAAGGAAGGAAAAAATAAGCTTACCTTTGTAAACGACGGTGAACTGGCTTCGCACGAACATGTAATTTTGGTGTGGGGCTTTGGCTTCAGCAGACTGGTTTCA
>VRMD01002468.1:0-13192 GCA_009872375.1 Sminthurides bifidus | reverse complement strand
ATAATCCCCTTGATCCACGCTGTGCACATGGATCCAACGCTGTGGGACGAGCCGGAAAAGTTCAACCCCAGCCGCTTTCTGACCAAAGAAGGTTTCGTAATCAAACCAGAGTACTTTATGCCATTTGGAGTTGGGCGAAGGAAGTGCCTTGGCGAAGTGATGGCACGGATGGAAATGTTCCTCTTTTTCACATGCTTATTCCACGTATACGAATTGGAGTTACCTGAAGGTGCTGACCTGCCAGCGTACGAGGGCAGTGGCAGTTCCATTGTCCAGCTGGCTGAAAATTGCCAGGTAAGTTATCCTTACGAGGTGCTTGCTGCCACATGTCAGTTCATGCTTTCATTCCTTATCAGCGACTTTCAGAGAAGGGGGATGATGGAAATTTTTGCTTCTGTTCCAGGTTCGAGCCATTCCTCGGGACATTGACCTCAAGCCTTTGTTCACCGACTCAATCGGATTGACATTCCCTTTTTCAGAACCAGTGCTTGCAGCATCCTGTTAAGGAGTTCCAGGACCTGTAGAGCGCTGTCAGCGTTTCACAGGTCTCGGCCAGCATGAGTCATAGTTTAAGACTTTGAAACCCTTAGCTTCTAAGAGGGATCATCCCTGGATTTTAACGCTACTTAAAAGTCCCTGACCTGGAGAAAATCGGTTGGTTGAGCTTCGGCATACGGCAAAGTTCCACCCAGCCTGTTGACACACTTCGACTCTCTGATTACCAAACGCTTTTGAATCGATCGTGTGCCCTTGATAATGTTGTCTCCTTTGAGCTGCTATAAGCTGCTTAAGATTTTGTTTGTACGCTGTTTATCTCACGTAACCTGAGCTCCAAGGATTAACCTTGCGACTTGTTTGTTGACCCACATNTAAGCTGCTTAAGATTTTGTTTGTACGCTGTTTATCTCACGTAACCTGAGCTCCAAGGATTAACCTTGCGACTTGTTTGTTGACCCACATTCTAATTCTAGATCCGTGATCTAAGTATTTCCTCAACTGGGTTTCATCCCCGTGAGGTCTTTTCATTGACCAGGTTGCAGGGCCTGTTCTCAAATAAGATCGTCCTTTTCCCTTTTCCAATCCAATTTTTGAAACGTTTCCTCGGTGGCCGTAATCGTCTGTGTTTGGCCCATGGAATCGTCTAACCTGAACTCCAGCTATGATTGGCTGTTGGCGTCATCTTCCCCACTGATTTCTCTTAAGGCCATACTGAACTCAGGAGTATTAATAGTCTAGTGTCCGGTGATAATTTGTTGTTGTAAATTAGTAATTAAAGTCACACGATGATTTGTTATCCCAAGATTGTTGTTGGTATTGATGAGCTAAGAAAACTTAATAACAAAGACTGCTGTTGTGAACACAAGATTATTCGGAGCGCTCAGCACACGTGTAGTATTTCTTTATCACACCTCACGACTTGCTTCCTTCCTTTCTTCTTAAGAGTTGTGTCCGACACGGCTCGTGACGCGTAGTCACACCTCTGTTTTCTGAATTGTCGCACCAGGCTGGAAAATTTTCATCGCAAACTTAAGCCTTTGTTCTTTCAAAGTCTTGTAGACATGAAAAACATCTTTAAAGGATTTGACCACTGGCTTGCAGACATTCAAAATACGATATTGAACTGCATTGCGCATCCTTCATTTAGACGATGAATGAAAAGACAAAATCCGGACCAAATACTTTGATTCTATATTTTCACCATTGTGATTTGGCCGTCCACAAGCTTTCGTCAAGTTTCACATGGACATGATGTCATGTGACATGCGTAGTGAGTTTGTTTCATTCAGTCACCTGTCCCACCCTCCCGTTCGATGGTTCACAACGTGTTGGAGCCGGGGTCAGGCATGAGGCTGAGAGTAAACTGGTGTCGGAACATGTGCTTCGGTTTACGTGCATCGGTGCGAAAACGTGTGCGTGTATTAGTTTTCGCATTGGCAATTCTGAGAAATAATTCCGGGTTAATAATGACGTCTGGAAAGTCGGGAAGCTGTGTAAAAATTGTTGACAGTGCTGCAGATTACAGAGTGGATTTTCTATTGTTCGAGCCGGGATGAGTTTATAAAGCACATTTCCTTTATCATATTCGCGTATAGGTAGAGACGCGTATATCGCACATGACGAAGACATGACGGTTGACTCGGCTATAATTTTTCCTTCTGTCGTCACGTTGTCATTCATGCCGTAAAAGAGCGATTATAGACGTAAATATTTGCATGTTTGCACTCACATCTGACCATTAAAGTTGTAGTGGAGAGCTGATGGCGTTTTTGCAACGAGTTCACGATGATTTGTCGTGCGATGATGGCTCTTTTGAACTGCACAAATATTTAAGGAGACGAATTGAACGTGTGTGTATACTTGTGGCGTTACAGGGCTGCGGTTCGCATCGTCTTGAAGACAAGATAAGGTGAAGAGTTGTACATAGAGAAGAGGCATGAGATAACAAGGCTGCACTCTCAGCCATTCATCAGTGTAATCTTTACGAGCAAGACGTGCACACAGACAGAGAGGTGAGTAACCGTCCTTGCAAAGTGGTAATGCTTATGACTTGAAGCGATGACTTTTTTCCTTCATTTCCTCGGCGATTTAAAAACGCTTATTATTACCTGAGAAGACTGCGTATAGCATGTATTGCAGGCCCCCGCACGGTGCATTTTCCCTCGTCGCGGTAAAAGCAGCGCTATGGGCTCAGATTTGAGTTCAAGTAGGTGAAGAACAGACTCTTTAATCCAATTATAATTTCAGGCTGTTGTACTCGCTCCATAGCCCTCAGAAGAGGGCTGCTCATCGTTGACCTTTTCACCTGAGCATGTTCTCATGGGACAATGGTGCTGTCCTTAAATTTTTTACTGCCAGTTACCCAAAGGAAGACGTCCTTGTTCGGTGGGTTTATATTCTCTTGAAACCTGGTTATTCAGGATTAAAGTGTAGCAGCATAGCAGGAACGGTCGATCGCCACAAATGCATCCAGGTTTATTGCTCCACGGTAGTAACGTATTGCTAGCGAAGGAAAGTCAAAAGTGGTGCCCTCTGCTCTGTACCCCTTTACCCCTCTCTGTTCCTGCCAATAATGCATTCTGTGCCCCTGCGGTAGTGCCTCCGACCTCTCATCCTACTTTGTACTTCTGACAGATGTGGATCTAAAAGGCGTGTGATTTAGACTCGAGCCCAGGCCACTGGCTTGTGCCAGGCTGACCGTTATTTGTTTTCATTTAGCGATGATGATGATGATTCGCGGGCGAGTCCTGTAGTAGGAAATGGGAATAGAGAATCCCCGTCCTGGTCGTCGGTCGCCAGCCACTACCACCAACGCTTCTACAGGCGGTCGGAGAGACGGACGCTCATCTCGAGTTTGGGATTGCCTCCGGTGAGGCAAACGGCAGGCAGGAGGAAAGAGGTGCCTGCCTGCCTGCCAGCGCTATGGGAGATTGAGAAAATGTATTTATGAGAACTGTTGGTGATTGTTGCTAATATCAAGTTGTAGCAATCCCGTAATGATATTATTTCTAGCGATTGCGATCCTTCTCTAAGCAAGGGCTGCACTGCTAACTGTAATATAATAAATGTTTATATTCCCTTTAAATTCTCAAATCACCTTAATGGATTCCCTCAGGGACAGTTTCCCACTAGTCATAAAAGTAGCTCTGACACTATATACCTTCATGTCCAAGAGAACATGCACTACCGTACTCGAGTAGTATTTAACACAGTGGCACATATCCAACGAGGCCAATAACCTCTGGGTTCACTTTCAAGTTTTTAGAGGACAAACACCTTTTAATTATTCGTCGTTGACACACAATACAATTCCCTTCTTGTCAATCTGCCGTTCTCACAATACGTAATACAAGTGCTCGCCAGCCCAGTGCGAAGTCCTCCTTTTATAAAAATGCCCGCATCATCATCATCCTCTTGTGCAATCCAAATCATCGCACCCATCCCCCATCTCATTTGCCGGTTCACATTGCCAAAATTTTCATGCCAAACTCGGCTCGGAGCCCCTCTTCTGTTCCTGCCAGTCCCTCTTTTTTTTCACCTCTAAAAGTGCCGTTCGTATACTTGCTGATACACAGTTTCAAGTATTGCACCATTCCTGGTGCAAAATTTTGCACACACACATAATTCGGCAAAATTGCACGCCTCGCGCAAAGCAGATGCTCGTCACTGTCGTTATTAGGCTCGCTGATGAGAAGCAAGTAGGATTGTGCCTTGAAGGAATTTCGTTTGTTTCATTTCCTCTTCCTAATTTCTTACCATGTGAAGAGTTAAAGCCCTCATATCGCACGCACAAGAGACACAAAATGGAAACTCACAGCGACAAGCATTGAGTGGATTCTTTCTGCGTGAACTGAATTCCAACGATCGTGTTGTCGTATGTTTAATGTGACCGTACTGTAAAAAAAGCTAGTTCTTTTTAAACCATTCGTGCCGATTCGGCTTGAGCATGGTGCCAGGGCAGGTAGGGGTGAGCCAGGAGGAAATCAAAAATGTAACTCACCCCATGGCACTTGCTGGTTCCTTAAAAGTGAAAGTACCGGGGGTCAAAAAAGTATCAGGCTATAAGCCGCTGAGCCGGAAACGACAGACGCACAGAAGCAATGAGCGCGCCGATTGCATAATTTTCTGTCCATCGCTGTTATGATGTAATCAAAAAAGTGTTTAAAAAAGACCCCCCGGGGGAAACGCCCAAGCCAAGTTGATGCGAAACGCATAGCCGAGATTTAAATCTGCACTAATCGCTAATAAAATCAAAAATATCACCACCGCCGTAATTACAGGTAGATATAGAAAGTTGTGATGAACTGCTGAAAACGGCAACTTTCTCTGAATCGGTTGGTTTGTAGAAATCCGCTCCTTTGCACTTTCATATGTGCCTGCAGATTCTGTATTTTAGCGTCTATCCCTATGTGTTACAAATGTGAGGACAGTTGACTCCAAATTCGCATCTGTTTATACCCATTATTCATTTTGGGGGGAAGAGGCCCTTTGAAATTGATTACTCTTCTGTGCTGTAACGCGATAACAGAGTTCAAAATTTTAGGGAGGACGGGGGATTACAATTTGGAAAACTAGCTGAGTGTTTTTTTTGCATTTTTTTGCGACGCGATTTGTGCAAAACAACAGGTGAGAGGCAATGAAGCGGAGTGACAAGTTGGTTTTAAGAATAGGAATAACGTTGGAGGAGGAAGGGGAAAAAATGGCAGGAAAAAATCTGGGAAGATGTAAGTGGTGCGAGTGGGCGAAAGAAAAAACACCTTAGGCAGAGGACAGGGAGGAGGAGGAGGAGGAGGAATGACTTCCGCAGTAAATGTGTGCAAAAGACTTCTCGCATCGCCCACTTGTGTCAATGAGGGCTACTTAAGTATATTAGCAAATTAGTACGTGAGGCTCGGTGGGATCACACGTAGACCCGAGCGGAGAAGACATGTACATGTACATGTGCACGTTGAGATGGTTGAGGTTTTAGGCAGTGGGACAGGGCGGTATAATGACCAGTGAATTATGTAAGATGTAATGACATTTTATTCTAAGGACCGCAGAGAGGCAAGCGTTTATATATTCTTCTTTTGCATGCATTACGCAATTTGAAAATTTATTGACCACACAGTTCAGGAGATAATGTATAAAGAAGTCAACGACCTTTGGCGCATAAGTAAGCGTATCAAAGTGAGAGACGCTCTACATTTGACGAATCGACCCGGTGACAGAGATGCAAGTCATTTAGTTTGCAGAGACCTCGTTACCCTCTGTGCTGTAATCGAGCAAGTTTCGAACAGCAGGAGCGTATAATACCTGCTTCTGCTTCTTGTGGTTGGGATGTGCTAAAATTTACGCTGGATTTCCGTAACAGTAACAGAAGGACGACGACTACGACTACGACGACGATGAAGACGTGGACCAAGACGACGACGACGACTTAAAGACGGCCAAGCTGGGTCAGGAGCTATAACTCTTAATTAGCTTCTTGCTAGTCCCTCGAACTCACCTTCTCTTCCCTTTTGATCTTGGCGATCACGAGACGTGTGAGTATCCAATCTCTGCTGTATCCTGTCTGAATTGTGTGCCAGAATTGTGTTTATAGTGTAGCATTTGTCTCGTGAGTGCGTAAGTATGTGAGTTAGCACATTGTTTGCTTCTGGGGTTGGTCTTGTTACGATGTGATGAGACTGCTGTTAGAGTCGATGCCGTTGCGCTGCTAATGTTATCATTTACTACTACGATTGCTCCTACTCACAATTCCATTGCTGGTCATGGAGTACACCTCGAGATGAGATACGCTACTTCTTACGCAGCTTCGGGCTGCTATAAAACTACTGCCCATTGACGACTAGATTGCAGTATTGTTTCTGACGTACCTATCCACCTGTCTAGTGGAAGTGTCTCTTGTTGGATCTGAAGCCGAGGTGCAACAGGCAGGGCAGTAGTGATGATACTTAAATAGCAGTTTTTCTCTCCGTCCCTTCAGTCAGTCTCAGCAGTTGAGTGAAACCCTCGGAGAAATCCTCCAGGACAACACCAACGTCCGCAGGACCACCGCCTTTCTCTCCTTCCTCCACAGTACCTGCCGCCTGGAATCAACGAACTCAGCGACGACAACACCGCCCCCGTCCTCACCGTCGCTCCTTCCAGTAGTCAGCCTCCTCCTCGCTCTCCTTTTATATACGTTGTTTCGTCCAAACAGTTTACCAAAATTCCTTCGCAAAAGTTTTACTCCAGCTCACCCGCAAGGGCTTTCTCTCTCGTCTCTATCGGCCCTCGGTTTCTCGGTGAATTTCTCTCTTCGGTCATCCCTCTGTGGCCTGAGAGGAAAGAAAATGGTTTTGGTCTCATTCTTAGTAACAGTCATAACAGGGAATGTGTTTTCGTCCGACCTGTACTTCACCCTAGTGTGCTTCACGCTCAGTCTCCTGGCCTTTCGAGCCTTTCAATTGTACCTGGATCAAAAGCAACTCCCACCGGGGCCATGGGGCTTGCCACTCCTCGGCTACCTCCCGTATCTCACCGGCGCACCTCATCTCCAGTTTTTCGGACTGAGCAAAATCTATGGTTCCATCTTCTCTGCCCGTTTTGGATCTCATCTGGTTGTTGTTCTCTCAGACTACAAGCTCATCCGAAGAGCCTTTTGTCAAGAGGTGTTCTCTGCCCGACCGGAGAATGAGATTACCACTCTCATGGAAGGTTATGGTGAGTTTGACCACTTTTAATTCCTTTTGTCCACATCTTCTGCAAGCCATTCCTCACACAGTCAGTCCCACTGCCAATTATTGCCAGCACAATCCCTGTAGCTCGTGTCAAGCACCCCATTTCAATGAAACAAAGACAGAGCGCTTTTCGTGCCAAAGCAAGCTGCCAGCTTATGTCTTGAGCAATCCTTGCAGCAACTTGTACTGAATGAATTGCTCGTTTCTTGCCAGTGTGATATTGGTTTGTGGATCTGCAAATAGGCTAGACGAAATTGTCAACAGATCAGCTGACCGTTGATTTACGCATTCCAACAATCCCCCATCAGAGCCAAAGAAACGTAGGTTGTTGCTATGCTACACGACCCACGAAGTGTACAGACATTCGCTATTCTTGATGTCGATCCTTTCTGCTCAAAAGCCACCCGTAGCTACTAGATTAGTAAAGCAGTTGCCATTCTCATCCATTTTTCATAGTTCCTTCGTCCATTCTCGGCTGTGGACTCAGTGACCCTCTCAAAAAGTCTTTGTTGTGCAAAAAATAATCGCACTGCCGAATTCCTCAGCAGCGCAGCGTCTGCGTAGCGCTGCCCATCTTTTGCCGTAGGAGAACAGGGCCTGTTACAGCCAAAGGGCTTGTAAATGCCCTGCCGTCTTCATTCCTCTGAGTGATGTGTGTAAGCACATGGATCATTTTTCGCACACCAACTCATCCCTACATGTACAGTAAGGGGAAGCTGACGAGAGGCAGACGAGATGTGCACATTATTTCATACGCACTCTAGTTCGTACACACACCTCTTCGCAACTCGCACTTCTCACTTGCAGCATCCCTGAAGACAGTGCCGCTCCTGGGCACCTTATGTACAGCGCTCAAGAGCGGACCTCAGCTCAGGTGGTGAGTGGAGGGAAGCGTGAGGGATGAGACCAGTTAGAAAGATGAAATAATTATAACTTTATCAAAATGCCTTCACATCTCGCTCAGGCTCGAGTTGGAAAGTCTGCTGCAGTGCTGGTCTTCTCAGACGATGCTGTCATAATCCACTAGTGGCATTACATGATAGTCTCTCTCGATCGTGTTATGGGATCCGTGGTGGAGTGTGTGTTCAAAAATTTCTGACTACGCGCTACCGTCACCTCATCTCTAACAGAGGCCAGTTAGGTAATTGAGTGGGCCTTCACTACCAAATTTTTCCTGCCATACTTGATTATAGAGCACGCAATTGCGCTGTTAGGACAACTTGAGAGAGGCGCCATAGAAATCTGTGGTCGAAACAAGAAAATTCCATCAATCACACGCTACAAGGCTGAATCTCAACGCACCCCCCATGAATGCTAATCGTGGGCAAGTTGCCGAATACCAGTTATCGATAAAGGGACTGAAAAAACACTGTTGCCAAATAAACCAGAGCTAATGGCTAATGCAGGCAATTGCCGTTGTTACCATTACTTTTGCAACTTTCCCACTTAATTAACTCACACGCCATTTGGAGAGATTCACGGGACAGGGTGGAATTTTCTCTTGGGCTGCCAGCAGCACAGAGGAGGGAATTGTACAGATTTAGACTGAGGACGGAACCACGTTTTCATCCTTCCTTTCTTTGTTCTTGGCTAGACATGACGAAGAGTTTTTTCTTCCCTCCTAGGTGTCGTAAACATAGACGGGAGTATGTGGAAAGACCAGAGACGCTTTCTCCATGACCGGTTGCGCTCCTTTGGCATGAAATACAACGGTAGAAGGCGAGAGCACTTAGAGTCTAGGATAATGGTGAGTTGCAAATTCCTGGGGCAAAATCATTCATCGTCTCTGTAACTTTCGTACAGAAACGATCAGTGTGTAGTTTGTGTAGTTTTTTTCTAGTTCAATTTCATTTCTATTATAGTTTTTTTACATTCTACTTTGCGTTCACTACGTTGACTACGATGAACAGGCTTGTGACCATATAAATGCTTTTTCTTAAGGTGGAAGTCGAGTCATTTCTCCAAGACCTTGCCTCTGCAGAAGGCACCCCTTGCCGAATCGACGAAAAGATTTCGCTCAGTGTTACAAATGTAATTTGCGAGATTCTCATGAGCGTGAGGTTTTCTCCTGAAGATCTCCGCTGGAAACGTTTTGTTCACCTCATCGAAGAAGGTTTCCAATTAGTTACCGCTACTGGAGCATCCAACTTCATCCCTTCCCTCCGTAACCTCCCACGGATCCAAGAGCTAAACGTGAAGATCAAAAAGGTACGTTTATAACATTACTTTGATGAAATTCAAGTCCTTAAAGCACGGAAGGCGCGACAATACGAGCTCACAGCATGTGACAAGGGCTGATCATTCCACTTTGCAGAATCGGGAAGAGATGCAGGATTTCTTCAGAGAAATTGTTGACGAGCACAAGACCTCATTCGATCCTAATAACATTCGTGACCTGGTGGATTCCTACTTGCTTGAAATTGAAGCCGCGAAAGAAAGTCAGCAGACGGATCTTTTGTTTGCAGGAAAAGATCCTGGTAAGTGGATTTATTTATCATAACTATGAAGAATTTTGATTTGTTCACAATAGGTTGTGCAATTAAAACCTTATTGTATCACAGATCGCCAAATTTACCAAATTATTGGAGACTTGTACAGCGCCGGAACCGAGACTGTGAAGCTGTCTTTGCAATTTGGCATCATCTACATGCTTCATCACCCTGAAGTTATGCACGCCGTGCAAGAAGAACTGGATCAGGTGGTGGGAAGGGATCGAATGCCGAGTGTGGAAGATATGCCGTATTTGCCCTACACGGAGGCCACACTTTTGGAAATCCTCCGTCGCTCAACAATTGTTCCTATGGGAACGACACACGCCACGGCGAGGTAAGATGTCGTTACGGATCAGCTGTTAAATGTGTTTAACTGTATTTAAATCTTCCTTTGTAACTTTATGATGCTAATTAAAATGTTTATTCTTGAATTTCAACAGTGATATTAAGTTAGAGGGGTATCAGATACCAAGGAATTCGTCCATTATCCCACTCATCCACGCCGTCCACATGGACCCGAATCTGTGGGACGAGCCGGAGAAGTTTAATCCCAGCCGTTTTATTAACTGCGAAGGGGTCGTTACCAAACCGGAGTATTTCATCCCTTTCGGAGTAGGCCGCCGTAAGTGTTTAGGCGATGTCCTAGCCCGGATGGAGTTGTTCCTTTTTTTCTCCTGTCTGCTGCACGTCTACAACCTAGAATTACCAGCGGGAGCTGAGCTTCCAGATTTTGAGGGAAGTACGACCGGGTCGTCACAATCCGCTGAAAAGTTCTTGGTAAGTGTTGCTATTTGATGCCCCTTTGGGCTTGAAAAAATGTAGGATGTTGTCAAGTATAAAGTTACCGTTGCCATGACAATGACAATGCATGTTTCTGGTTTAGGTGCGAGCAGTGCCCAGGCAGCTGGAAAAGGATCCTATGCTTAAGAACCTCATCGACACGAAGTTGATACCCAGTTTGCCAATTACCGCTGTGTTTTGAATAGTCACCTCTTTATTACCTGTACAAAGACATTAATATTTATTTTGGAGCTCGAGTATTACTGTGATTCCCATCGGTTACCCTTTGCTTGTGGAATAGTTGTCGCATTTCGCCGCTCGGGGTTAAAGATAACAAGTCAGTGCAGTTGAGCTAATGTTCAAGTGAATACACTCATATGAGTGAGCTAACGTTGCCCAACTGTACCCTGTTTTGATACCGTTACTCAAGCAAGCCTACGAGTTATTTATGCATTCGTATTTTTGTTTGGCTCGTAGGTAGCACTGTACATAGAATGGCTAAGACTCGCTGCGTTGTTGACACAAATAAAGTGATGATCGCAAATTTGTTAAGTCATTGCTTCTTTATTGAAATATTTGTTTAGATCGCAAAAGTAGATGGAAGGCGAAACGAAGTAAGCTTCTGCACAAGAGCATATGACAAAGAAAAGGAGATTGTAGTAAAAAGGTCGTATTGTAAAGTTTACTCCCAAGTTTATAGATACCAAAACATAAAATTAATAGAAATCCTACACAGTAGAGGAAGGTGATAAGACGAAAGTGACAAGAAATAAGTGGCTATGATGGGATGCAGCAGTAAATGCTGTGACATAAGTGTAAACTCTCGTCAAGTTTGCAACCTCATTGGCTTGCGGATTACCAAGCTGGATAGATAGGTTTATAAAGAGGTTTTTACAGCGTGTTCACTACGTTTGACGACTACTTGAGTATTGCATGTGAGTGACCGTTGAATGGTAACACTCTAGTTTTACAAACAAGGGACGTCGCTCAAGCATTTAGTATGAAGACTGAAACCTGACTCGTCACCATCCTACAAAGGACTAAAAGAATGAGATGACATAGTACAAAAGTATGTTGATGTAATGGCAATTATCGCTTGAATGTGGACAAATCACAGTTATAATGGCTGCTAAAACATAGTTCAAGATGAGCTATCAAGAAGTATGTACTACTGAAGTATAAAAATATAACTGCATATCACAATTCAAGCTCCATCCGATTTCTAAGAAATCATTCCTTAATAGTCTTTCGGAAGTGGATACTCGAAAGGAACAAAGGGCTTGCTAGATCCTGCACATCTGCGGTCCGTAGAATTAGGAGTGCAAACAGGTGGACATCTAGGATCGATAACTCCCGGATAGCACAAAGGCTTCTTCGTCGTTACTTCCGGCTGGGGACACCGTGGATCTGGAGAGCCTGGATAGCATTGAGGAGCTGACTCAGTCGTTGGTTGGGGACAGCGTGGGTCCGTGCTTCCTGGATAGCATCGGAACTGAGTTGTTGTAGTCTGTGGACACCGGGGATCCGTGCTGCCTGGATAACAGACTGGAGCTCGGGTGGTTGGGCTTGGAGTTGTTGGTTGAGGGCACCTTGGGTCAGTGCTTCCTGGATAGCAACGGAATTGAGTCGTGGTTGTTGGTTGAGGGCAACGAGGGTCTGGGCTTCCTGGGTAGCAACGAAGTTGTGTTGTAGGTGGTGGAGTAGGTCTTTGAGTTGTTGGTCTCGGGCATCGTGGATCGGTTGATCCTGGGCCACAAACCGGTGGGCATCGTGGATCAATTGTACCTGGATAACATTGGAATTGCGTGGTTGGAGCCTGAGTCGTGGGCTGTGGACATCTGGGATCTGTTGAACCCGGATAACATCTGAACTGGGTGGTTGTTGTCTGAGGGCATCGAGGATCAGTGCTACCGGGGTAGCAGACTGGAGCTCGTGTGGTTGGCGGTTGAGTCGGCCTTGGCGTTGTTGGTTGAGGGCATCGAGGATCGGGAGATCCGGGATAGCATCTCAACTGGGTTGTAGGTGGTTGAGTTGGCCTTGGAGTGGTTGGTTGCGGGCATCTCCTGTCAGTGGACCCTGGGCCGCAAACTGGTGGGCATCTTGGATCTATTGTACCCGGATAGCATTGAAATTGGGTAGTTGGTCTTTGAGTCGTTGGTTGTGGACATCTAGGATCAGTGGAGCCCGGATAGCACTGGAATTGGGTAGTTGGTCGCTGTGTTGTTGGTTGCGGGCATCTTGGATCGGTGGATCCTGGATAGCATCTGAACTGTGTGGTCGGTCTTTGAGTGGTAGGTTGAGGGCATCTAGGGTCCGTAGATCCTGGATAGCAGCGGAACTGAGTAGTCGTTGTTTGCGGGCAACGAGGATCAGTGCTTCCTGGATAACATACTGGAGCTCTGGTGGTTGGCGGTTGAGTCGGCCTTGGTGTTGTCGGTTGAGGGCATCGAGGATCGGGAGATCCGGGATAGCATCGCAACTGAGTAGTCGGAGGTTGAGTTGGCCTTGGTGTTGTTGGTTGTGGGCACCTTCTGTCAGTAGACCCTGGACCGCAAACCGGTGGGCATCTTGGATCTATGGTACCCGGATAGCATTGGAATTGGGTAGTGGGTCGTTGAGTTGTTGGTTGCGGGCATCTTGGATCGGTGGATCCTGGATAGCATCTGAACTGTGTGGTCGGTCTTTGAGTGGTAGGTTGAGGGCATCTAGGGTCCGTAG
>VRMD01002467.1:0-13193 GCA_009872375.1 Sminthurides bifidus | reverse complement strand
GATAATCAAAATAATTACACCTTCATCCATAATATCCAGTCGAGGCAATTCAAGATTTCGATGCAGGCTGTGCAGCCAAGCCAGCATTGCATTCAAATTCAAGTATTTTTGTGATGGAGCTAAGGGTGGGTGGGGTGACTTCATTCCAACTTGGGGGATGATAAAAGAGCGGGTTTCAATTTTTCCCTGTGGCTTTAGTACTGCCTTGGTTCGTCTATCGGTTCGATTCGGCTTTCAATGGTGAAAATTTTTGGGAGAGCGTTACTTTTATATAACAAAACGTTTGCTATGAAGCTCCCGTTAGTACTCAGCTTGTTGTATGAAACTTCGCGTCACTCAAGTTTTTGCCGATAGGGTTACCATAGCAACACGTTGGCCTCTGCATATCACTACGACTCACCAACGTAATGAATTTTAATACAACCAGTTATCAATCCTTGAGGGTGAGCTCCAAGTCTGAAATGGTTATCGGTATTTTTTAAACCTTTGAGCGGAAACACGGTGTCGTAGAGTACACAGGCTATGAATTGAGAGGACTGAAAGAATGAGTGGATGCCAAGGATGGAAAAGTATGAGAAAATCAACCAATTTTCTGCAATTAACAAAAAAAAACCCTCGGAGCCGATTACAGCGGATGTGATTCCCAACAACACATTATAACCGACTCAAGACAATAGTGCTGCGAGAGATTATATTTTCTCTCCGCATCCTGTGTATGCTTTTATCCAATTTTCTTGTCTTCTATCCGTCAAAGTTGGCGACGGATGCGCATCATGCCTACACACTTTAAGACTTGAGGTTCTGATCTTTGACCTGGGGTACTTGTGCCAGCACGTGTGTTTTCATTTTTCCCGTTCTGTTCAACCTGAACGTGTATCAGATTCTCAGTTTTCTATTCCTTGTAGCTAATAATGTGATCCTCAGGTGTGGCTGATACAGCATCAGACTAATTTTGGGTTGAATAAGCTTGACTTGAAGCAATGATTCTTTATCCGGATGTGATTTCACAACGACCTGACCCGGTTTCAAAGTGGACAGTTGGAAAAAATGTCTGTTGGGAATAGTTCGCGTGCTTTTGGAATTGCAAGTGTAATTACACAGCTGAGTAATTTAATTTTGCAATGGGGTGTGTTATCCCACCCCGAGTCCAAATGCGTTACTTAACTTGTTCTGCAACACCAAGAGCACTTGCTTCCAAGAACCATCTCCGAAATTAAATTCAAATGAATCTTGAATATCATCTTCAAAATTACTTCTTTCCCCTTTACAGCTGCATAGCGTGCTTCTGTGCTGATGATTTAGATTATCATCATGTGTGACACTTGAGCTCGTTTCCTCATCTAATGTGAATTGCATCGCCTGCATGCAACGAGATGCATTGCACTGATGCATCTTCAAAGGAGCATGGCATGAAAACGACCACCTTTTGACACACGTGAAATTTTTGCAGGAACACGACGAAAAGGTTCCAACTCAACTACGGAAAATACTTACTGCCAATAAAATGAAGCTTTAAAGCTGCTGTACACATAGCTTTTATAGCCTTACGTTTATGCAGGCTGTATTTGCCGAGACTGCGGTTGCTTCCGCTCAAGTTGCATCCTTTTTGGTGACCTAGGGAAGTTTTACCTCTTGATGGACATTAAATTCATTCTGCAAGATGCTTATCTTTAAAGAATCATTGCAAGGCGTCACAGCTTATAACCACCGTGTGCAAATTTTCCACTGTCACCAACGTTACATAAACGTTGCTATAGCCAGGTAAGCACAAATCTGCAAACTGATAGGACTATAGACTGAAGTTGAAGGGGCTGAGCCAGGCCCTCTCTCACCCTCACCAACTGTGTATGGATGTGAAAATTTGAAACCAAGTCGAGTGTAAAGTTACCTAGAAAAAAGTCAAGAAAAGCACCTTGAACGACCGCTGCGGTAGTTTTGTCCTTGTATAGTGTCGCAAAAACCTTGTTCATTGAAAAATTCTCACCAAATAATCTTGAGAAAATCTGATACCGTGAATAAAAGTAAAGCGCAAATAGTAGATTAAGCAAAAGTCGTTCGAGACTATGGTGGCACTTTATGCAGTCTCGCCTGAATCTAGAGAGACTATAAAGTATAGATGCCCGAGGCAATTTTTGCAGGGTTTGCTTCACAGCCATAGAACTTGTCATCTTGATTAGACAGAAATCTTGATTAGACAGGTGAATCGAAGAGATCTGAGGAATGTGAGATTTTCTCTGATAATGTTGGTCCTTGATCGAGGTTTTTTCTCGATTGGAGGTAATTTTAATCGCCAAAATTACAACCATGAAACTCGTTGAAATGCACTGATCAACATCTACGACAAGAAGTCTTGGTGTCGCTACCTCCCGCCCACCAAGGGGCCTATTGCAAAGAAGGCACAATTCCGTAAATTACTAGTAACTTGATCTCATCTGTTGGTTTGAAAAAATTGCAACTGTCAGTTGTCACACATCCTGACTTTTGCACAAGATCAGAATAATCATTAAAATCGTGGACTTCATACCTATGCCTCTTGCTGTGTCATCTGATCATGTCTACTCGGGCCCAAGATCAAAATGAATTTGCTCGTCGAAGTCGTCATTGTAGCGATTAATGCTCCTAACACAAATATTATTTTATGAAATCAGTAAGAAATTCAATGAATATGTACAGGGATAACCCTTTGCGGACGAAATAAAACGACAAATTCAAAACCCACCCCCAGCTGTTTACTCACCCTCGTCATTTAACCGCAACTGGGAATTGTCACACCCTAAATTGAAAATTTCTCAATGTGCATAAACGAAAAGGTCGCACAACTTGTGATTTTAATCTCGTAATTTTTCCTGTTTGTTACTGAAAGGTTACCAGCAATGTGTTCAGGCCAGAACCCTGATCCCAGACCTCTAGCTGTCTCTCTTTGCCCTTTTTGAACATGTGCCATTTGCCATACGCTTGTGTGTTCGCGTCAGTCACTTAATCTACCCCCTTTACCTCGAATTTGAGCAGTATGTTTCATTGTCTGTGTTACGCGGAGCTGAAAATCCTCTGGTATCCCAACATCAACTTTGTTCCCGCACGCAAACTTTTTTATCGAATTTAAACTTGTTGTCGAAATAAAACAAAATCAAGATAGGAAATGGAGATATAAAACGTAGACTAAACTGCTCTTTTCCTGCATTCCCTCTCCTTGTCCATAGGAAGTTGGCTTGCTCTCCTGTTTTGTTTTTACTGAAAAACGTTTCAACTTTCATCCTGACTTCTCTGGCTGCTTTGAATTTAACAATTATTACAGCAACAACACAAAACTTAGGACAGGAAAGACTGAAGCTGAACCCACTTCTCATGGAAATCCGCCCTTGCATTCACTGAACCTTGTGCACTGCTCTGCCAGTCTTATTGTCTAGCATCATTTATCGTCCAGCTAAAGTAAAGTCTGTTTTCCCACATTCGACAAGACCCTGTGCATGTGACATCCTTTGTACAGTTTCCAGTTCCACGTTTCCTTCTTAGAAGATGCCTCAAATTTATGTTTCCTGTCCTTCATTTCACCCTGCATTGCTGTTTGTGGAATTGTCCTGGAGCTGGAAAGTGGCAAAACGCTCATCTTGTTCTCTCAGTCCAGGCCAGGGTTTAGTTCAGAAACTTGAGAGTCACTACAACTCCTGAAGTTTCCATAATCCTGTCACAATCATAATTAATGGCGCGACGATTTGATCAACCCTCTTAATCAACCCCTTATGGGGGTTGCTAGTATTTACGTTAGAATCAGCTGCCGACAATCCCCCGTCGCACATGGACAAGTTGCCATGGAAACAGAGGCCTTAAAGGGATATTCGCATGTGTTCTTCAACTTCTCGTTGCAGTACAAAAATCTGATAGCCTCAATGCTTGAAATCACTCACCTAATAGCAGCAGCACCTGAAATCCTGTACCCACTCATTGCAGATGACGGCAAGATGCAGTGACGAATCCCTTTTAGTCGCTAGAAGAGCAAACGATCATCTTGCGGGCTAGCTGCACTTAGTTCCGCCACTGCGGCTTATTTGTCCCGCTGGAAAAGTTGAACTTGTTATTATAATAATAACAGAAAATAAGCGTTCAAAGAAAAAAATATCAACTAATATTTTCCCTCTTGCAGCAGTTTATATATTCGCTATTCTTACCCTCCCTTCCATATACTTTTCATCCAACTTGAGGTAGTATCATGCTTCTTTTTTTGGCTGCCGCCATAAGATTTCGATCCTGTTTTTATGCCGGAATGAAAGTTGGTAAAGCCGCAGCAGTCTGTTCCTTTCCTCTTCCACCCCCTCCCTCATATTTCCCTGCTCGACCTGGAATAATTTGAACCTTTTAAAACTTATTATTTTGATAGCCGCAGAGCGCAGTTGTATTTTCGGTTTTGCTTTTGGAACTCCAAAGGATTTCCTCAACAAGGTGTATGTATACACGGTGAACACAAAGTCAAAAGCTGGGCTGAACAGCAGGAGACTTTACCTCTATACAAGGATCAGCAGAATTCCCGCCTGCTGTCAATCATAAAAGGATTTTGCATGAGCGTGTGTAAGCGTATATAAGCTGGAGATGAAAAAAATATGGCCATTGGCTATCCGTTGCATGTCACCAGTTTTGATCGCATGATCCGTCTTCGCCCAAGTAGAAAATTTTATTTCACCCTCCTTATATTTTTCCATCTAACTATCTAAACAGTCCAGGAAATGGACCAACCCCATTCGCCGTCCTGATGTGAATTCCACTCGCCGACATTCCCTATGCTCTTGCTCCTTATCATTATTATTATTATTACCATCATGATTATAACCGTTTTAGGAAAACTAGGCTACTTCCAAAAGCTAGCTGGGTTGCTGCTCTCAGCTCGCTTGTGGCTTTCGGCTGTCGTGAATGTGGTGTTCGATGGTTGCTACAAATCCCCAGTTTGATTACCAAAGCAAAAGCTTACAAAGGGCCGACGAGGAGCTTTAGCTCCATTTCAAATTGGAAGAGGCAAATTATGACCAAGTGCTGTTGCACGACCAGTACAGTATATTCCCAGACTTTAATGCAATTGTTCAAGCAATTGGTTTTAGAAGACATGGTGGATTGTGAATTCTCTGGAGCTTTGACTCCTGTGGTTGGTGTCGTTCAATCATGGTAGTTTCAACAAATATTGTGTGGTAGTTGTCGAGCTCGTATCTGGAAACAGATCCGTCTCATATTTTATGCATCGACTACCTGTAATCCAACACACATGTACAAACGACAGGCCAAACAGCAACTGGCTCCTGATGAAGGGACATGAAATGATGGAGCATTAATACATTGTCCCTGGTTCTAGACGGAGTTGAGTCGGAAATCAGATGGGAATTTTCCCTCCGCCATCTTGGTAAAAGCTGAGAGAGGAACTGTGAAAGTTGGTTCAAGCTGCCCAAGCCATAGCTCTCTCTTGCAAGGAGGGAAAGGCTCGACGGTATGGGTAATTTTTTCGTAACGTGGTGAAAACGTTTTACCCCCGCCCCCTAATTCCTTTCGCTCAGGCAGTCGTCAATTGGAAATAAAAGCTTTGATAGGAGAGCAGGAGCGAGCAGAGGCGAGCTGGCTGACCGAGTTGATAACCTCGGACAAATAGGCACTGTAATTTACTACACATTAATCTGCAATTTCCATCTGAAATTTCTCTCGAAACTTGTTTTCCTATTGGCTCACATTTTACATCCCTGCCATTATTATTCACCCTTTCATGCTGGCTGGCTAGGGTAAAGCTTTTCCCTGGGATTGAGTGTTGGAGAGGTGAGATTGTGGTTGGAAATGGTCTCGTCTTGTGATTTGGGCAAGAGGCAATTTGTTTTTTAGTCTTTATAGGCGTCTGGATTTGGACGGGGTGAAGTGAGTCAGACTGGACGATGAAATTAGCAAAAGATGATCAAATGCTCTCCAACAAGTTCTGAGGATGTTTCCCAATCGACGAGTCAACTAGACCTTTTGAAAGCAAGATCGGGACATAAGGATTTCATTGTCATTCGATGATGTTGCCTGGCTTGATACCAATAACAGTTCAATGAAAATATTCTACTTTTTATTAATTGTAGCCGATCTATGTCATACCGCAAGCCTGCAACTAGTAGAAATGGTTGGAAGGTTGGATTACGGGGGATGAAAAAGTTGCCGAAGTAAGCGAAGAATTATTAGTTATGTGAATGAGCAGGAGTTACTCTCGGCTCTGATTTTCTTTGCCAGGCTGGACTGAGGTGAGCAAATTATTTTAAAAATACACAGGAAGTATGTAATTTTGTAAGCTACGCCATGAAATCAAGTTGGTTCACCGCTACCCAGTTCTGCTACAAAAGAGCAAAAGTGTACTAATAATTTGATATAGCAGAGAAGAAAAAAAAGGGAAGAAGATAGCCGCCATGTCCCGGAAACCGTGGTTCATGTTTCGTGAGTTTAATCGGCAAGTTGAATGCGTGAAATGAGCAGTGGTTATATGCTAAATTTGCGTCCGTAATAAGCACACAAATGGTCATTCCTTTAATTAAGTGCCTAGGGTTGTAGAGGTAATGGAGCCGTGGGCAGTGAATACGCTGCTTGTCTCTGAGAGCAGCAGGTCGTTTAATTCCGGTGGCAATCATCAATTTGTTGCATCCCTTGTCCTGTTTTTCTGTGCAAATATTCTTGGGATGGTAGCGCTTGTAGGGATGGTCACATCACGCTATTTATTAGCTTTTCCTCCACTCGTTCATGCTATTTTCTTGTAATCGCATGCATGAACGGGGTACCCTAAATCCAAATTACTTGTGGTCAAATCAAATCACAGGTGAGCTGCAATAACGCAAGATTTGGTTGCATCTCTCAGTGACATCGAGACAGAAATCACGATTGTGTAACCTCTAAACTTGAATTGAGAGTTAGAATTCATTCTTCAAACAGTTAATGAATCCGTATCCCAATGTCTCATCATCTTAACTGAAGAAATTTTGTGACAATTTAAAAAGGTACTTGCAGGACGCTGGGATCTTGACCAATGTTAGTTTCGACCTCTGCATCCAAACCCAATTAGAAACCTCTTACAATTAGTCGTTAGCCCCGTCGGTTGCCCCTGTTAAAAAAACATCGACACGTTATCCATTCCGCACTATTGAAATCCACCACGTTATCCACTCCGCCTTTAAAAATATCCCCCGCGTTATCCATTCCAAATTAAAAATCCTTAAAATCTTTCAACAAATGGCTAATTCCAATCCTTGCTTTCCCTCATCGAAGCCGTGAGCGGGGCAAATTGCATCGAAATCCGCGTTTGGCTTTGATTTAGTCCCGTATCCCAGTCACCTCTTCCGACAACTTGTCCATTTCATCAAATAAGATTCGAGATGGGACGGCTTGGCAGCATGTGCGGACCCTGTTTTTCTCCCACTTTACTCACAAACGTTCCAAGAGGAACGAACCGCTCCGGAGATGAGGGTAGATCAAGCTCACGGAGACCCGCCCCGTTCAACCCCCAACATGACGTTGGAGTTAACACAGGCGTTGCACGAGCTCCACCCTCATGCATCACGCCGCGAGCCAATCCAATCACCTGGCCAGGTAAACAGGAGAACAAAAGGATGTGGATCTCTGTGATTAGTAGTGTGGTGACTGACTTAGAGGGAACGCTCGAAGCTGGTCTACGGCACGTAGAGACGGGATGCAGTCTCAATATGCTCGCTCACTAATGCATATTACTTACCTGAGCCAGGTAAGCAGCGCCTACCCTTGATACAATCAAGCTTTTGAGCATACACCTTCTATGGTCAGAGGCCTAGGTTGGTTCGCCGTGGTTGGGGTATCCTGGTGGTTGTGTTCAGGCGATTGAGTGTGTCTGAACCCAGTGAATTGTGTCAGTCTTCAACTTGGTTTCATAGGGTTAGGACGTGGGTCGAGAAAAGCGGGTATTGTTCGTCTCCCGAGTTGAAATTCATTGTCCCCGGGATGTGGAATTAACCCTCATTCACAATTGCGCAATTCAAGGCAAGTACTACCAGAAGAAGTGACTGCAGACCAGAGTGAAAGACACAAGTGCGGGATGGACAAGGGATAACGGGCAATAGCCAGCAGTCACAATTTGGCCAAACATGAACAACTGAGTTCCATTCACCGACAAGGACTTTCACTCTCGCCTCCGTTGTCCACACAAAGCAATTTGCGGCAAACAAGGAAAAAGCACAAGTACACGACAAATACACAGTAGCGTCCCAGTGTTTAATTACTATTGATTAATTCCTCCTGCCCATGCTTAATTCAGTATTTGCTCTTCGGTGTACTTCATTTGTCAATTACCCGACACGGTGTGCGGCTTCTTGCTCCTTGTGATTTCTACAAATCCATGTGCATACAATTACCGGATTGTGACTGCGTATGTCTACAAACTAATTGAAGATTGTGGGTGAACAAACCGTGTTTAATTGGTATCACCTCAACTTTTCCTTCAATGACTGGGAGTTGAGCATACCAACGTGCTAAAACTTGGACGGAGAGCTACTGGTAGCAACCACCGGAGAGAAGACTGAAGATAAAATTTCAGTCAATACCTTTTTTCAGTTCTTTTAATTTTCAATAGTGCAGCCTTCACTCACTTATGCAGTCCACAACTGCTATGTCACTTTCTCCATCAACCAAATCACCATACGACTCACCAAATGAATCAATTGGGCACCGTCTACGCGACGAAGAGGAGGCGGCGGAATGGAAAATCGTAAGTATTTTGCTAAAATAACCGTAATTTGTAAAAGGTCCCTAGATGAGCATGAGCCCAAGGTTTGACAAAATGCCAACATGGGTTGCCATGGTAACATAGATGGTGCGCAATGGGAAATTTCTTCATGCACATTGAAATTAGCTAGTGGTAACGTTGTTACAACATATTTTCGTTATTAAGATTCCGTGGAACTCATTTTACAAATGAGAAAGGATTGAACACAAGATTGTAAGAATATAAGCATCTGGAACCACATCACCGTTCTGTTCCCTTGGCTTGGATAATTACCAGCCATTACATTAGGGTTGACAGGTTACAAAAGATTCGGCTCTTTTTTCCTCCCGTTAATTATGTTGCTTGGCTAGAGCGCAAGCTCGTTAATTGCTTCATCCAAGTAAGCAAGGAAGCGAGGGAAACATGTGTACTTTTCCTTTCCACTTTTAGCCATCGTAAGGCCACAATGATTCAAGATTTAGTTCTTGTGCCGACGTCAATTAAGACCAAATCCTTCTTGCATATGCCATGCTTGAAATGCAACGCAGTGCAATTGAGTCAGGTGTGCCTTCATGTGCTTTGTTGTGCCACGCTTGAGAAACAATATCCCAGGTGCATTACGTAAGTTGCGAAATTGTCAAACGTTGATGAGTCTTGCGAGGAAGCTTCACAATGTGTCCATTGTGCTATTAGGCTGTAGAGCGCAATGTCTTCAGTCATCATTGAAAATTTGCCACATAAACCACAAAAATTCTAGCGAACAATAGTACCAAGACCTTTGATGGGATCAGATAGTGCTTAAGCAGTTCTCGGCAATTATGCCAGCTCCTTTGTCTCCAAAGGATTAGAAGTTATAATATGGGCGATAACTGCGAGTCTTGACTTCAATGTCAACTTATTTCGCAGCTTCCTTACTCTTCATTATTGCTTAATGAGCCTCTTCATTAAGGTACAATTGGACTTGAGCTTGAGTTTATGTAAGCGCAGGTCTGGTATCTCGTCTTTCGAGTCTCGAGACTGGGACAGCTGGAAAGAATCTTGTGGACGTGTGCCTTGTATCATCTGTCGAGAGTCTAAATCTTATAGAGACTAAAATTTCCGAGTTACAATGTACTGTATCAATGGAATGGACAATTACAATGGACTCGATAAACTTTAATTGAACATGACATTAATTATCGGTGTGGAAATCTCAAGTTCTGAAGATAGGAGCAGCAGTCCAGGACTGTACATGTAGACTATGACTGAGAATGCTGGTTTGAGTTAAGCATTATAACACTATCCTTCATTGGGAAACAGAGTAGATTTTGTTCAAAATTCTAAAAACGACCATGATAGGCAAGATTGCGTTATAACATTAAACATTTGCTGAGGTCCATGTCCACACCATACCTGAGATCACTATGACTGATGGCACGTAGTCCAAGGGTAAATTACATTCTTATCAGTGGACGTTAAGCAAGTAATTACTGCGGGATTCTTGGCAGTTGAGATGACGTTTCATAATTTCTACAATTTTCCACTCACGTGGGCACCTAACCGGTATTTTCCAGTCCTTGAGTCGCAAACCGGATTCTCTTTATCATCTTCACAGAACTTGGGATGAGGGATCAAGATGAAATCAATGTTGCTATGGCGACCGAGAAGTGGTGTTTGCCTGGCCAGAGATTTAGGTTCCGATCTTGGGATGAAAGTAATCCATTCTTGGTTTATTGCTGCAAAGGAGCTTCCAATACTATAGGAGGACAGTTTTGGAATCGGAAGACTTTTTAGCCAAATCTGAAGGTGTTTGAAAAAGCTCATGATACGCTTTTGTAGGCTACCTGCTGCAAGATTTACAGACAAAATGAGGATTATTCCATTCAGATCTGCAAAGTGAATGGTTTGAAAAACGAACCTGTTTAAGCTATTATGACTGCGCGAACAGGTTCCGCTTAGCTGGTGTACCTGTGCCTGAAATGTAACAAGTTCATTCGACTAATTCCAGGCAGACGACACCCCATTAAATTTCACGAGGTGGTACAATTAATCAATTATCAAAAATATTGTAATTGTTTTCGCCACAAGGAGTCGGAACAGACAGTCCGACAGTAATTATTTCTTTCATTCTTCTTCAAACCGCACCTTTGGTTTCAGTCCAGTCAGAGCAAGTTGAACCTGTCCATTTGTTTATTTGACTTGACTGTGTTTACAACTACCTCTTGTTTGAAGTGCGCCAGAAGTGTGGACCAGTTGAAAAGACCTGGGGAAAATACATAAGAAAGCCTAGTGAAGAGGGTTTCATGTTCGGGGTCAATCTAAAAGAATCAGTGCGTGTTTCACCACCAACCTGCAAATATTGCTTTTCAAAGATAATCGTCATGCTGTGTAGCAAGGTCAATGTTACGTGGCCATTGATAAATTCACGGTGTTTTAGCAAAGGTCTGTGTTCTCGAATTGGTCTGGTCTTACTAATTCCCTCCGAGACTTGTCTCACAATACCCCAGAAAGGAACAGAAACAAATGAAAATGCTATCTGTATAAACAAAGTCGAATTCAAGTAAACATAACCAGGCAGGCAATATTTCCCAGTGTCACCTCATGAATCACAGTGGCTGTGCGTAGATTCAACATCTTTGTCCAATTTGCTAGAAGCTTACCCTTGTTTAGCGTTACCATGGCAACGGTGAAACTCTTGGAGACACACGATGACCCCGCAGATTACATCATTTTCAAATCAAAAGGCTGATAGAACCAAGGGGCTAAAAAGTTCCAATCAAACCCCCAGCATCGTTTTTGCTACTGCAACATGCACCCTTGCCCTTGTTTTCTCAGCACCTTGTCGCGAATTTGTCGGTCACGTAAACCATGAAGTGATTTGCCAAAGGAACATGGCAATCATCGCATTTCGAATGTGCACCTCCAACACCTTACTGTGGACTTTACACCTTTAGCTTTGTGGGCTGAGGTTGTTCACTTCTCCAGCACTGGTGAATTCAATCCTATCTGCAGGTATCGAGAGTGCGTGCGTAGGAACAATTTTTAGTGCACGTAAATTGACAATTTTCAAAGTGCACACGAACCCTAGTGTGCTGAAATCACATTAAAACTTAAGTCACGTCAACCACCATTCCAGCTCGCAACCAAAGCTTAGCTTTGAATACCACTCAACCACACGTCAGCCAGTGACCCAGTCCGTCTTCTTAGTCGACCTTCTCAAGGCAGCAAGTCGACAGAGCTAACTGTGATTTTGCACAATTGTTTCACACCACCATCAGCAAGTCTACTATGAGCATTTTCAATTTCGATTTCCCTCCAAAGAATTCAAAAAATCTTGGAGAAAGTCTTAGCACCAGCAAACTGGTGAAAGCATTTGCGTATAAAGATTCCGCCATTTTTAATTACGTCTTCTTAAAGGTTTTTATCTTCATTAGCCTCGGTGGGACAATCTCATAAGACCAGGTAACGTTTGGGGGGTGTGAATTGAAAACTCGTTCAACAATCAGTTGAGAAACTGGTGCAGGAGGCGTGTGACCGAGCATTACTCATCTTCTCGTGTACATGCACAATTTTGCGTGCGCGGCATGATTCCTCACGTCATAACAATCCATGTTTCCTAGTCACTCTCAGTCAGGCATTCGTGAAATCAGCTGTTACTGTAAGCGTAAGCACTTGGCCAAAGTTCCTTCCCGTCAGTCCAAGCTAGGTCAGTTTTTTCCCTCTTACGTCGTCGTCTTCATGCTTAAATTCATTCTCGAACTATTTTTACCTCATTCTCAATCATTACCTGAAAACATGCAGACTGAACTCCCGCCATTTTCCACTTCGACTTTGACCATTGAACTGCCACATGCTAAACGGCCATAAGTCGTACTTTGGCACCTCGTCCCTGTAATTTCCTCGCGTGGAAATTTAACCCCGAGAATCTACCAGTCCTTTCACCTTTTAGCTCTTTCAGTTCCTTCAGATTATCAAATTCCCCCTCCTTTCCATCCAAGTAGTTGCATCCATGCACCTTTTTTCTTCCTGCATTCCCCAACCTTGATTGAGACTCACGACTACGGCTTTTTGGACATGCTCACTTTCAGTTTCATTCAGACCAGTCGCAGTATGGAATCCTTACAAGTTTGCGCAAGTGCAACAAGGATCACTTGTCCCCAGGGTGACACATCCTTCTTCACGATTGCTGAAGACAGGCAAGCCAAGCCTAACCTCCAACGCGGTATTTACTTTCACCGGAGATTGTTTCCATGGTTACCCGAGAATGAAGATTTTAATTTAACTTCATCAAGGCTTTTAAACGTGAAGTTTTTGTGGTTCCTGCTCTCCGATCATGTCGGAGCCTTTGTAATTCCCTAGTGCTCGAGGTTTTCCGTTTCTTAGATTAGTCCATACTATCGCCTCCGGCTTGAAACAGTCAAGGACCCAGGGCTTATGAATTTGGTCGGATTCGGAAGGAGTCAATGAGCTTTTTTACAATAACACCATACTA